>VHZZ01010132.1:9564-46957 GCA_009801015.1 Silene noctiflora | reverse complement strand
ACCAGTATCGGGCGAAATTCGGATGGTCGTGAACAATGGATTAATAGTTGCTATTTCGAGCTCAGATTGAATAGGGTAACTTATGAAGCGACCCCGGATGTGTGATAGAATATTCGGGAGAATAAAAAACGTGATCCGGTACAATCTCACGTACGGCTCAAATTGAAGTGTACAATACACGGTTTTTCGGGATTTCAGGGTCCCGAAACAAAATCGTCCGTAAATTTCACACGTGGTTACTCGGGTCGAATAAAGTGGCCGCGTAAAATTTGAGGAACAACAGCGGTTATTTGACGATTCTTGAATGCGGTAAATCAGGCTCCGACAAAAATCGGAATGTCGTGAACAATTGATTAATTCTTGTTATTTGGTGCTGAGATCGAACAGGGTAATTTTTGAAACGACCCCGGGTGTGTAGTAAAAAACCCGGGATAAATAGAAACGAGACCCGGTACGACATTCTGAATGAATCAAATTAAAGTGTATAATACACGGTTTTCCGGATTTCAGGGTCTCGGAACAAAATCGCCCGTAAATCATACTGATGGCTCCTCGTGTCAGGAAAAGCTACCGCGAATAAATTTAGGAGCAACTGAGGACATTTGAGGGTCACTGAATGCGGTAAACCAGTATCGGGCGAAAATCAGATGGTCGTGAACAATGGATTAACAGTTGTTGTTTGAGGCTCAGGTTGAATAGGCCAATAGGGTAACTTATGAAGCGACCCCGGGTGTGTGGTAGCAAATTCGGGAGAATAAAAAACGTGATCCGGTACGACCTCACGAACGACTCAAATTAAAGTGTATAATACACGATTTTTCGGGATTTCAGGGTCCCGAAACAAAATCGCCTTTAAATTTCACACGTGGTTCCTCGGATCAGATAAAGTGGCCACGTAAAATTCGAGGAACAACAGAGGTCATTTGACGATTCTCTAATGCGATAAATCAGGCAACGGCGAAAATCGGAATGTCGTGAAAAATGAATTAATTCTTTTTATTTGGGGTTGAGATCGAACAGGGTAACTTTTGAAGAGACCCCGGGTGTGTGGTTAAAAAAACTGGGATAAATAGAAACGAGATCTGGCACGACCTTCTAAATTGCCCAAATTAAAGTTTAATACACGATTTTCGATATTTCAGGGTCCAAGAACAAAATCGTCCGTAAATCATACTGATAGCTCCTCGTGTCAGTAAAAGCCACCACGAAAAAGTTTAGGAACAACTGAGGACGTTTGAGGGTCACTGAATGCGATAAACCAGTATTGGGCGAAAATCGGAATCTTAAAATCCTGAAAACCGTGTGTCATAAAGCACAACAAACTCTTGAAATAGCAAAAGCTAATTTGAAGAAAGATGAAGGAAAAAGACAAATAGTTGAAGCAAATCTAGTTCTTAGACGAGCTAGGACACGAGTACGTAAATACTTATAATTATAATACACTTCAAATTTCGCCGTTTGCGAGGTCGTATTGAATGTCGTTTCTTTTTCTCCCAATTTTTCTACCACGTGTTCGGGGTCGCTTCAGGAGTTACGCTATTTTATCTCAATCCTAAATAACAAGTATTAATCCATTGTTCACGATTATCCTATTTTCCTCCATAACTGGTTTATCGCATACCAGCACACCGTCAAATAAATATCTTGTGTTTCTATTCAAAATTTGTGTGGTCGCATTGTATAGCCCGAGGTACCGTCCGTGTGATTTACGAATGTTTTTGTTCCGATACGCTGAAATCCCGAAAACCTTGTATATACACTTCAATTTGAGCTGTTTGGGAGGTCGTACCAGGTCACGATTCTTTATCTTCGGGTTTTCTATCACGCGTTCTGGGTCGTTTTTTATTTTATCTTCAAATAATAAGTATTAATCCATTGTTCACGATTATCTGATTTTCGTCCGAGACTAGTTTATCGCATTTAGGCGCCCTCAACGTCCTGTGTTACTCGTTAACCCACAAACTGTGTGTGTGTGGACACTTTATTTGACCCGAGGAATCGTCCGTGTGATTTACGGATATTTTTGTTCGACATTGGATAGGTTACATTTATTTTTCTCCGAATCCTTATACTACGTGTTCGAGATCGCTTTAACAAACTTTTCTTCCAAGTCTAGTCGGCCTGAAAACCGCGGATGTAAATAAACCATCATAATCGGCTGGTTTTCGCGATCATTTGAAACAGTGAGATCTTTACGAAAGTCTCAGACCTTAATATTATTTATGAAGGTAAATGACCATGAAGTAAAAGATCTCTAAATTCGCACAAGAATATGAAGTAAACTTCTTGGTCTAACCGTTTACCTTTCAATGAAAGCACCTGCGACGAGTGGATTACTCATTGTTGTCATAATCGACAACCACGTAAATGAGTTGAAAAGTAAATCATTACCAACGGGGATATGCTACGTATGGTGCAATGATAGAAAAAGTGGCAGGTATATGATAACTGACTTTTAAGTTTTTTCATAATAAAATGGTAATTTTCACTCAGTCCCATTATACGATGGTCGCACACAGACAGTGACAGACGTATTGAAGAAAATGTACTAGGTGGTCTGGAAAGCTTGCAATCCTGACCTATAAAATTCGTTATGGGCTGTTTGCAGTTTGAACAAGAACATGACTCAAGACTTTAACTGGAAGAGTAAGCATAACGATGAACAAGCACAAAATCTTCAGCCATGCAACGTTCCAGACTTCCAGGCCGCAAGCCCTAAGCCTGTCTAAAGAGACAGGAGGGGATTAGCTTCCCTGGCACTAGCCTGCTCCTATTATCACCCATCATCTCCGTAAAATCATCATTTCGACAAACTGCTTCGAAAACGCCCACAATTAGCATACCAAAGCATTCTAATCTCTACCATATATAACGAATGCAAACGACTAGTACGATACCGTTCTTAACACAGCCCCATTCCGTTAATTCTGAAAACTAAACATGATCCAACAACAGATCACTATACAGTATACACTCATGTATTCCCCAAAAAGAAACGACCTCGGTGTTGAGTTTTCTAAATCTATATTTTTTGTTCGAGTTCATGGCAAGATAAGGTGCCAAACTCGTATTATCAAGGCCAAAATCAACAAGCAGTCAGAAGAATTTCTCAAAAAATTCACTACACAAACTCAGCAAGAGCATTCAAGATGTGTCATAGTAAAGATATTATAGTTGTTACTGTGTACGATTGGTGCGACGTATTAAACGACTACTTTATGGTAAATAGTGACCATTTTATGTTAAAAAGTAAAAGTGGTCATTTTAAAATAATAAAACGTGGTCCCTATTTAACAAAAATGGTCACTTTTTACCATAAAATGGTCAATTTTTAACTGGTCGAACTACACGACGGTCTTATACTATAATTTGTGAAGATATTAGGAACGATTCATCTTTCTGGTAAAATAAAACAGTTTAGTTCGCGGAGGATTATTATCTTCTTATCTTTCAGACTTTCACCTGTCACTACACAGCTGGACAGTAGCTTCAGATGCCTACAGATATATGTGACGCCGAACACCTTATAATATTAATGATATGATAAGCTCGGGTACGCAATTTATTTTATCAGGTTTCAAATGAACATACATGATATCAAACTCCCCAGTCCCCACTAGAATACGACTCCAAACAGGCTCACACATCCTCTCAGCACCCCTGAAGAAGCTGATTGTCTTAGCTAAGCGCAAGCACCCCTAGAAACCAAGTAGCCCTCATCACTGATAACCCTTTCTCGGGCGGGGACACCGGTAACATACCCGTTCATACCTAATATAGCCGTTCTAGTGACATCACCCTAGTGATAGAAGAGAGTGACATCATGCCAATGATCTCCCATCACCAGTCACTAAATATACCTCCAAGAGGTGAAGGTATAAAGGAGGCTAGTTCATAAAAACTTCCACTCTCTCTCATGATCCCTTATCTCTCCAAATGGCAACACACTCGTATTTATATTTTGCCCTTTTCAAAAGTGCCTTTGAGCACAAGGCTTAGTGAGGGACTAACCAAAATGCCTTGGCGCACTTTCACTGAGCCATTTAGATATGACAGAGTTAGCCAAACGCTCTGTTATGCAACTCCATATTTTTTTCTTCGAATTACTATATTATCGCCATATCTTTACCACACTACGCATAGTAGACTAGTAGCGTGCCTCGTGAATCGTGTCTAAAAGGTGCACTCCTTTGCCTTGTGTCTTGTGCCTCATTGTAATTGAACTTCATGGCCTCGGTGCGCCTTGTGCCTTTTAAAATGAAGATAGCCATAAAGCCCTAGACCCAGGTAAGTCGTTTCATACCTAAAACAATTAGCTATACACACATTCAATGTGTTTGAAAATTTGTTTTAATTTCCTTTTCCAAACTAATCAACCTGAGCTTTGTCAAACAATTCACATGACAACAATGTCCTCGGAGACACATCTCCATCTCAGCAGTCTAAGAACACGCTGTCTGTTGATGATGACTTGACTATACAATATACACTGAGAATGCTCAAGATCACAAACTTACAATTCCCTGACATTCCTCGCAAAACGTCCTGAAGTGCAGCTTACAACAAAGCAGCATTTGCAGAATGACTGTAGGAGTATACTAACTCAGATGCATAGATGCTTGTCTTTGAACTAAGCTTAAGAATCACCAATAGGAAAAACTTAATCGGATGGTATCAAAATGACTCCAAGGGGTGATCAAGTGACCATGGCTCAGTTACACAGAGATAGGGTCTGGAAAGAAGACATGAAAGGTGAATGCAAAAATAAGTGGAGTACTAGAATCGTTTCATATAGGATGTGAGCTCGGGTGCTTCCTTTAAGACACAGACTTGTGCCTTTCAAGTTTCACCTCATGAAGTTATCATTGCCTAATTAGAACACTCGTCACGAACAAGTTAGGTCCAAAGAACTAAAATTGAGAAAATAAACTTGTCAGTTCTAACTTGATCAGCAACTTCTTCCATTGCACAAGTGTAGTTTAAAACTGTGTACAGAAGATGATCAAAATGAAATAAGAAGAGTGGTTATTTGGTATCGACAGTTGTCGCTTAGGGTTTAGTGAGGTTAAGAAGAGTGGACTAATTCCAAGGCTACAAAGCTTGGGACATAAACAAATGGTCTAAATGGCCAGCAACCAACTAGGTAACTTTATTGATAAGATGAAGGCAACGCCCTAAAATAGAGATAATAAGAAAGCCGGAAATAAAGGTATTTACATTGCAAACCCATATGATAGCATCCAATAGAGCGACGAAGGCAAAAGAGAACGAAAGAGAAGGAACAAGAATAAACAAGTGCAGGAACAAGAAACAGAAATATGGGAACAGAAATGGATAAGATAGACCTCACCTTTGTCATCTTCCCATGGTTGAAATCAACATTAAAATGTAGCAGCAGAAGAAGTAGAAGTAGAAGAGGAAGTAGTAGTAGTGGTAGTAGTAGTAGTAGTTGTTGTTGTTGTCTTGTGGTGGTCATAGTCGGGATCATCTGTGGGCAACTCAAAGCGGCAAACGGGACAGGTGTTCCTGGCAGCAAGCCAAGGCAGTATGCAATCGGTGTGGTAGGCGTGAGCACAGGGCATCTCCTTGACAACCTCCCCAACAGAGACACACTCCTTACATACGGCGCAGACGAATGAGGCTTGTTCATCGTTGATGTGGAGGGACTTGAGTCCCTCGACTGCGGCCTTGGAAGCGGGTGGAGCACCTCTGCGGCCCTCAGAGTCAGCGAGGTTCTGGAGGAGAGCCTCGTACTCAGCGTCGTTGACGTAGTCCCCCGGGTTGCCTACATAGGGATCCCTGTCCCGGAAATTGGAATTGGAATAGTTGTCGAGGCCCATGAGAATGTCGGCCCAGTCGAGAATACGATTCCTGCCACCACCAGTACGGGCACGGGTGGCGAAATCGCGAAGACGGAGGCGAAGCAAGTCGCGGCGTTGACGGCGGAGGGCATCCTCTTCATCTTCCTGTTCCTCATCAGTGTCGGAATCACCACCTTCTATCTCAACGCTGCGAACACTTTCATCATCAACATCATCATCATCATCATCATCATCATCATCATCATTCTCGTCATCTTGTATAAGGTGGTCGATCTGGATACGAAGGAGATCGTTGGGATCAGAAGAAGGTAGTTGAGGTGGTTCCGGTAAAAGTGGTGGTTGGGGGTTATCGTCGTTGGAGACTTGAGCGAGAAGGCGGAGGACCTGAAGGAATTGAGAGCCGAGGGTAGGTTGGTCAATATCATCATCATCAACAACAACAGGAACAGGAATAGGAACAGGAGCAGGAGCAGCAGATGATGATATGGATTCGACGAAACCGAACTTGCAATCGGAGCAGATGAGATCGGGTTCATCATCACCAACGGATTCCACCGAAACGCGTTTATCGCAGTGGTGGCACCAGTATTCTGCTTGTGCTTCTGCTTCTGCCATAACAGGAGGCTGCTGCTGCTTCTGCTGCTGCTAACCAAACCTCCTCCCTGAGGTTTCAATCAATTATTAAGATTCTGGATTTGTGGTAGCGGCGCCACACAAACCCCAACCTTTTTTTTTAACCAAAAAATAAATAAATAAACAGATGGTCTTGGAATTTGGATGTTGGATGTGCTTTCAGTTTCACACTTGCACATACCGTCCTTTCCTGTGGGTGGATCACAACTCCCAAGTTGATCACCCAAATTGACCCACTCAAATAACCCCACCCATCAATTCAAGCTTCATCCATAATCCAAACTGACCCGACACAATATCATTCACCCAATGTTTCTTCCCATCGTATTCATATTTATTTATATCCGAGTTTAATTTTTTTATTTTTCTATCCATCCATATTCATATAAATAATATCAACATTAGTATCAGACCCGCTCAATGCATGCACAGCGTACAATTTTTTTAAATTAGTCATATTATTCATTGATTTTAAATTGACAACTTATTAATTTTTCATATTTTTTTCATCTTCGTATTTTGGTTTGAAAAGAATATTTAAATTTAAAAAATTATCATGCAAATTGAACAGTGTCGTAAAATTTCTATTTTGAGAGGCGTCTCAATTACGGTAAATGAAGAAACTCTTGTCAAGGGATCAGACCCATTACTCAAAAACATGTTGCTTTAAGTCCTTCAAATATCGACATTTCGGTTTACATTATCGATTTCTGGAAATTTTAAAAATCTCGTGAAGGGATCAATCCTCCCTCAAACCGAGGAATGGTTAGGTCACTTAGGTGGGTCAACCCTGACTTACCCGGACCCAGCCCGTGGCCACCTCTATTCACCACGTAAAAACCATGCACTGAGGACCTTGTTCTAGACTTCTGGGAACCTTTGCAATCATGACTCAGTTGTCGACTTGTGGTCTACTGGTAAAAACCGATATATATATATATATATATATATATATATATATATATATATATATATATATATATATATATATATATATATATATATACTTTAATTAGAAAAACAAACGGCACAAAGCTTGAATGAAACTACGGAATGTACGTTATGTAATTCCCTGAATGACTGAACCTACATTCTTACAAAGTTTACAACCTTATCGACACCACATAACAGTAATTTACCATCTGGTAAAACAGGAAAAATGAAAGGTAGAACCCATTCACAAATGAAAATATTTTTTCTAAAATTGAACAGATTTGGAAAGACTTGAAGATACATGAAGGATACGACCAAGTACCAACAGAAACATAGTCCGTATCATCTAGGACCCGACAATTCATCTGGGCGAAGGTTCGATGTGGAATCAACAGGCCAGTCAGAGCCAGGGGGAATGTGGGTAAAATCCTGGCGAAACATCTCCTCTTTTTGCCATTCCTCCCACCTCTCAGCCAATCCATCACCTTCAAGCATTCTAACGACCTCCGACATCTTTGGACGTTCGGTTGGAGAGCTTTGTGTGCAAAGCAATGCAACTTGAATAAGCTGCTCAACTTCAGGCTCAACATAATTACCCTGTAAATCGGCATCAACTAAGGTCTCCAACTTCTTCTCTTTCAGAAGTCCTTTTACCTGATCATTATAACATCAATGACAAACGTTGGTATTAGGAGTCAATATTTTCTGTACATAAACTCCACGTTAGAAAGGTAGGTTACTTGCAGTGACTAAAAATTTGGTTCGTAAATGATAGACTAATATGTGGAATATATGACATACCCAGTCGAGTAACATAACGTCATCATCATTGGCTAGCCGGGCAAGATCAAATGCCCTCTGTCCCGTGATGAGCTCAAGAAGCATAACACCATAGCCAAAGACGTCTGTTTTCTCCGAAGATTTTCCAGTTGACAGGTATTCTGGTGCTATATGCCCGATTGTACCTCGTACCGCTGTAGTGACATGAGTATCTTTGTAGTCCATAAGTTTGGCCAGTCCAAAGTCCCCAACAACTGCTTCATACTCCTCATCTAACAATATGTTAGCAGCCTTCACATCACGATGGATAATTTTTGGGTCGCAGTGATCATGCAAGTAAGCAAGCCCTCTTGCTGCTCCCAGTGCAATTCGCTGCCTAATTTCCCAATTAAGAGGCGGCTGTGACTCTGGGCGCTCTACAATCATCATAACCACACATATAATACATCCAAAGTATCAACAACCTCACTCATCTTTAGACAAGACAATACATATTGGTATTTGAGAGGGAAAAAAAAAAGGAGGCAAGTGAAGGGATATGAGTATATGACAACTGAGGATCCATTTGTCATTCACACAGACATAAATTCCGTGGAAGTACATCAATAGAATCAACAATAACCAGAAGATGATTGCTACCTCTCAAACAAGAAGCAACACTGCCATTAGCCATGTACGGATAAACAAGCAATCGTTCTGTTGGTGTCATGCAGAAACCACGCAACCTAAGAAGATTCCGATGGACAGCCATGCTAATCATTTCAACTTCGGTCTGAAACTGGAGTTCTCCCCCTTGAGTGCGCTCCTCTTTCAGCCTCTTGACTGCGACAAGAGAACCGTCAGCCAGTCGGCCCTTGTAAACTTTTCCAAAGCCACCTCTACCAAGGATGTTTTTGTGGCTAAAGTTATCCGAGGCAACTTGCAGTTCTCTCAAGGAAAACCTTTTTAGTTGTCCCAAATGCACTTCTGGATCTTCTTCAGCTGCAGCCAGGCAAAGAAGAATATAATCTGAAATCTAATGAAATAAGTAAAAAAAAAAAGGCTATTTTAGACATCTCCACTGACCCGGAACATCAAAGAAATGATCCTGAGGCTTCTTTCGCCGCCACCAAGCAAGGGAGATCGCAGGAGCTGCAAACAGTAGAGCTGCACCAGCAGCAACACCTCCAGCAATGGCTCCAGTAGCGCTATTCGCGCCTGGAAAGTCATTTAAAGGTAAATGCATTAGAAAGTATCCACCTCTTAAAAATTATGGTTTCAAGGGAACATCAAGGGCTTGATAGATAGCAAAATAGGAGGGAAAGGGAGGGGAAGGAGATAGGGGTAAAGGAAAGGGAGGGCGTATGAAGTATGGGTGTTTGGATACAAATATACAATTTACCTCCTAATCTTTCCTATGATGGAGGGATTTGGTTTACCTTGGAGTAGGGAAAATTGATCCCTCCAAATTCCTCCACCCTCATTTGCCAACCAAACAAAGGATTTTATATCCCTTGCTCCCCCTCTCTTTCTTTTCCTTCCAAATCCCCCAATCCAAACAAGCAATAAGCCTTCTGTTTTTTCAAGTAAAGGGAAGGGTTGATGTAAAGCCATGCTGATTTTACACTACATACTACAGTTAATGCACAACATTATTAAGGTATATTAACCACCAGCATTATGTCTTCGAGTGACAAAAGATACAAAAAAAGTAGATGCACAATATTTAAGCCTTGTTTGGATAGGAAAAAAAAGGAGGGAAAGGGAAGGGGAAGGAGGAAAAGGAAAGGAAGGGAAGGAGAGGGAGAATGGAGGAGGTGATTTTCCCTCCAAATCTTTCCCATGTTGGTGAGGATTTAATTTGCCTTGTAGGAGGGAGATGGAGGGATCCATTTCTCCTCCCTCCAAATCCCTCTACCTTCATTTTGCGAACCAAACAATGGATTTTTCATCCTTCCAATTCCCTCCCCTCCCTTTCCCTCCAAATTCCTCAATCCAAACACACCTTTTGTATAACAAAAGTGGAGGGAAAGGGAGGGGAGGGGGAAGGAGGGAAGAGAAAGGAAGGGAAGGGGAAATGGGAGTATGGGTGTTTGTATACAATTTCTCTCCAAATCTTGCCTATTGTGAAGAGATTTTGATTTGCTTTGAAAGAGGGAAAGTGGATCCCTCCAAATCTTTCCTCCTTTATTTCCCTCCACCCTTATTTGCTATCCAAACAAGGGATTTTAAATCCCCTACTCTCCCTCCCTTTCTTTTCCTTCCAAATCCCTGAATCCAAACACACCCTTATAGTACTTGCCTACCATCAAACAGATACGGAGTACGAAACAGGGGGAAGGGTGGTTGGCGATTATCAAAGGGAAGAAAGAACAAGTGCAAGAATTTGAGAAAACATCGCAGGATGTAGGAATTAGGGAAGCAAAATGAATTTTACAATAAAATAATTTGTAGGGAGTAGGGAGTAAAGTCTACAAATTGGATGGTGTGGATGTTGAGACAGAAAATGAGATACCTGAAGATGAACCAGATGGCGTTTGAATAGGGGGAGGTGTTGGCGTTGGTGGCATTTTCAGATTGATGTTGCCCTTGTAACTGGAAACAAGAAACATGACAGCAACCAAAGACGAACGTTTACATGACCTCAAAACAATGGAGATTATTATATTGAGGCAATGAGGAGAAGGCATTTGACCTTATGGGGGTAAACAGTGAAAAAGAGCCATTGATAGGAACCGATCCTGATAGATGATTGTATGATAAATCACTGCATTTCAATAGTGAAGGAAAAAATAGAATGTTATATGCCTCTTATATGATATTGTAGATAGAAATTGTAATATGAAGCAATGAAGTATAGTTAGTGAATAGAGAAAATGAGTTGAATACTGACAGGACTTGCAGAGTGACGATAGCTGTTAATGATCTTGGTATTTCTCCTGACAAGGTGTTGTTGTTTAGCCGCCTGTCGGGCGTCCATAAGATTGAGACAAGAGAAAGTGTTAATCTAATAGTAGAGAGAATGGGAGACGGAAGATGATAAGGAAGAATGTATACAAAATCATACAAGAAACGCAATTTTTGAAGCTTGCCGAGTGTGTCGGGAATAGGGCCAGTGAGTTTGTTAAGGTAGAGATCCAAGCTGACTAAGTTGGTCAAATTTCCGAGTTCAAAGGGAATAGGACCACTGATGATATTGCTGTAAAGTTCCCTGTAAATAATAATAAGAAGACGAATACGTCAAGAGTAGATAGTGTATAATGAATGAATGAATATAAAGGAAAAAGAAGGTGCGAGGGTGCTTACAAGTACTGAAGGTTGGGAAGCTGACCGAGGTTAGAAACAAGTGTACCGGTCAAGTTAGCATTACCAAGATCACTGAGGAGGGAGGGAGCAGAAATGAAAGAATGATTAAGAAGAAAAGGAGGAAATGAAAAGAAGGAATGATTAAAAAAGGAAAGGAAAGGAAAGGAAAGGAAAGCATACACTCTGGTAACGCTGTTGTCGCTGTTGCAGGTAACATGGAACCAAGTGCAGGGATTGACGAGGGTAGGATCCCAACTCTGTAAGACCCCGTTTGGATCATTCAAATTGACTCGAAGGGCGTTGAGGGCATCACCTGTAAGTAGTAGTTGTTGTATTGTATCATACATACATACATACATACATACATACATACATACATACAATTTAATAATGAAATTAAGATAAAAGAAGAGAAAGGTGATACCTTCGGCATTAGAAGAGGCAGATCCAAACAAGTAGCAGCAAGTTATGATGAAGCACACCCAAACCTTCACCATTTCTAACACAACTTCATCGAATTGATTGATTGATTGATTGAATGATTATCTAAAAAGACAAGACAAGTCAAGTCAACCCTACCCTATATATGTATGTATGTATGTATCTATCTATCTAACAAATTCCAATCCAATGAGTAATGACAGCTTCTAATAATTGAATGAATAATTGATAGAGCTTCGATGAAGGCGGAAGGGAGAATCAAGTAGTAGTAAAGAAAGAGCGTCTCAAGGGAAGGGAAGGGAAGCCAAGGGAAGAAGGGAAGCCAAGGGAAGGAGAGAGAATAGAAAGACAATAAGAAGAGAGAGCAGAGCGGAGACTGGTCAGCGATTTCACCCTTCTCTCTAATCTCCTACGCTTCCCACTACGACTTCTTTTTTCTTAATTTTATTTTTTTTATTTTATTTTTTTATTTATTTATTTATTTGCTATTCAAATAGTCAATTACCATTCACCCCTCCTTTCACTTCTCTTTCATTCTTCTCTATCTTCTTCAATCTACTTGTACTTACATTCTTCTTACCTCCCCAGTCCCCAGACTCCCCACTATGCTTTCCACTCGCCAAAACATCAATCTTTATTTTTCACCCTATAATGTCACATTCTTTTACATTAACCACCTACTCTTTACTTTTGTCAGCAACATCCTCATCTAATTTTCATCTTTTTAAATAATAGGCTCTATAAATAATAATAATAATAATAATAAATAATGTTCCACATTTTTAAAATACAAATTCACATTCACAGAAATATGTCATTTTGTACCGCTTATTTATCTATCATTTGTGGTAATAATAATTTGTGATTTCGCCTTTTTTTTTTTTTCTTCTTTCACTTTCCTCCCCATATTGTCATACATATTAATTTTTTATCCAAAACAATTGTGGAACATCATCAAGGGAGTATATATATTTATCAAAATTGTCCCCTTTTACCCACCTCTTCATAGTATTTAAACTATTGAATATTTAGTTAACTTATTCAAATGGCAGTCAAATACGTTCAATAGCTTGACTATGCAAAAAAAAAAAAAAAAAGAGAATTAACATTGAAAAAAAAAAAAAGGCATACGTTTACAAGTTTCGAAAATATCGCGGAAAGGGACCATGCACCACAAATATTCCCCTAATCTTCATTATTTTCATTCACAATTTTTCAATCTAGATTTCAAGAATACAAGATCCGTCCATTTCCTCTCCATCTCACCACAACTCAACTCGTTGCAGAAATTCACCCTTTCCATTTTCATCCAAATTGTCAAACTTTCAAAAGCAGAGTAGGCACTATAGTCAGCCCGAATATTTTGACTTGTAGATTAGATTTCAGATGACTGCGACCTTTTTTAGCACAACAATCTGCAGGACCAGCCATTTTTCAAGAGACGGACACCCAAGAGCCATAACCTGTGATGAACCATAACTCATATAACTCCTATGATTTCTCATTGCAAGAGAACCAGAGTAAGCCAGACTTGCCATACAGACCTCATTACGACTAGATTCCAAAATCAATAATTCACAATAACATATGAAATTTTGTCATCAAAAACATGCGCAACCCCTGATGTTCCAAACTCTCAAATAAAACACAGTATAAAAATTACAGTGTAACTATAATGTACACAAGAAGAAACAAGTCAATTTCTAATGGAGAATCGTTAATCTCACAAACCAATCTAAAACACTCGGTTGAATGATCCAGGTACCACGTGGAACAATGATGCTACTAGCATAGTTGCATATTCCCTCTTCCTCATTTACACCTCTCACCTTTGCCATTTCCTCTCTGTAAAAAGGAACAGTTCAGTTAAACAATCCATTCCACACCAGAAGACATAATAAGACATAAAACCGGCGCAAGGATGAATACGTCCAATGATAATTAATTACTAATTAAAACATAGGGAAAAAAGAACTTCACTTCGTGATTTCACTAACGAGGACACAACTTCCATGGCCTGGATGATACCCTTGGCTAAAGGATTTCCCCTCTAATCTAATCTGCATATAACTAGAAAATCCTTGGATTCCCTTCCAAAAAGCTATCCCCCCGAAAAAAGAAAAGCTTGGAAAACGAACCACGACTAGGCTAGTCCAGGGCAACTAACCAAACATATTTGATTCAATTATAAACCATATTTGTGCAATGCAGAGGTCCTAGTGCTCCTCATCTATAGTCCTACTCTAAAACACTATTGGTTTGGACTTTCATTGTTGCAAAACAAGCTTTCTACTGTTCACAAGAACGGAGAAAATATCCTAAAATTTATCAACAACCACCAAGTGCCTCGAGAGCTCATGCAAGTTGCGGAGTAGGGGGTCCACATCATGGTTACCGAATTCGCTCGGTGCCCTACGAATCGCGAATGGTTAAAAGCGAATTCTATTATGTTGCTTACTGAAAATGCATATAACACACATTCTATAAGAGCGAATCGCGAATTGGTAAGGACGTATTCATAGCGAATTCGGTAACCATGGTCCACATAAGCAGATGTATGGAACTTTATCCCTGTGTTAGGGGCATTAAAGAAATGTCCCTAAAAACTACTCCATATGATAATAAATAAATAAACGATGGAGTAATATTGGTCAGTCTCGTGAACATCTTATCACGAGACCATCTCATGAGAATTTGTGCGAAATGAATCTAAAACTTACCGCTAGAAGGATGGGAACCATTAGTTTTTGCACCCTGCACTGCTTCAGAAGGTGAACGTAGAACACGAGGAGAACCCTGCCTCCCACCAGCAGCAGATAATGATGGTCTCTTCTTAGAGTTGACCTCCTTATCATGGAAATCTGGGCTAGATCTAGGGGAATGAGCTTTAGCTTTAGCAGATTTGGTGGCTTGCATATAGCTTGGTACAGAATTTTGACTATTACTGTCTCTAGGCTCCTGATCAGCATCAGACTTTGTTGAGCCAAAAGAATTTCTTCTCTTGCCACTTTTATGATCTTTTGCCAAATGCTCGACACTACGTCTTGAGCCCGACTCCAGATTTGGATTTGATGGAGATCTCTTACCTGCAGAAAGGGAACTACGTTTTGTATTGGACCCACTTTTACCAATTTTGTTCCTTTTATCTTTAACTGACACTTGGCTGGAAGGAGTCCCATGAGATTCCGGCACAGTCATCTGACTTCTAGGAGAAGTTACAGGGGATAATTTTTCCGCTGGAAGCCCTATCACATGTTCTAAGCAGGCGTCCTGTTCACTTATGATTTCTTTTTGCTCGTTTTCCTCAATAACATCAGAAACAACACTTGGGAATTTCATCGACTCGTCTGATGCTCTTATCTCAGATTTCTGCTCCAGCTCAGGCAAGACTTCTGCTACAACTGCACTAACAGACAAACCACCAGGGAACTCATGGACCTCTTCCTGCTGGGTGGTCTCAGAACGTACATCACACATGGGGTTGGTTTCGAAACCAACAGACGTCTCCGGAATCTTGACTTGCAGCTCAGGTTGTGCATTTTCAAGCTCACATCTATCAGGGGAATCGAGTGTGGAAGTAATTGAAAGTTCAGTACCACATTCAGACCCAGCAACAATAATTCGGGGATCAGAAGGCACGTCAACTTCTACAACACTAGGCTCACTAGTTCTAATACAAGTTTCTTCCGGAGATGAGAATGTATCAGCCCCAACTTCTAGATGGCTAGCCTTCCTTGATCCACATATTAGCTTCTTTCCCTCGCCATTCAGGTCTTCCGGTGCTGATAGCTCTGCACAAAGCTTAGCCTGTTGGATCTCTGTAGCAGCTTCATCTGGAAGGGATGAAGGCTCTATGTATGCGTCAGAACATACATTTACAAGAGCATCCGTCTTTATAGAATTCACACTATCATAAATTTCCTTCGCAATATGATCATCAGGTTGCTCCTTCTCCGCAAAGAAAGGAGGAGATGACTGAGAATCAACAGGGTCCACGACATGATTTCCTTCGCTTGATTTCTTAATCTCATCCACGATGGACTTTGAATCAAATGAGTCTGACAGAGACCTTGATGAAAGCTCAATATCAGCTTCTGATTGACGTGGCTCAACCTGATTAACCTTCTCAAGTTCAGCAGATGTGACGGACATCCACCTCTCCAGCCAAGCCCAGGCAGAATTGGGGATGAATGGATCACATCTGATGTTCACAGTGTTTGGTTTCGGTGTTGACTCCATCAACTAAAGAAGAAAGCATAAATCATTTTCCAAAAAACAAACAAGAAAGGCTGATGTCAGACAACTGATGAGTCTGGTATAAGATAGCAAAAGGACACTTTACATAATTTACCTGGCGTGCAAAACTATTCTTAAGCAGCTTTGCTGTAGAAAATTGCCCTTCACTCTTTATATAATTTTGGTCCTGAAACACAAGTTTTTTTGGGCTATATCAATGACTAGCAGGTGCAATAAGCACACAAAGAACACCCAAATATTTTTTTGGTAACTTCAAAGAACACACTTATTAGACATGATATTTTTTTGGTAACGCCAATTCAAGCAGCTTAGAGCAAACCTTGTCTTCTTTTAGTTCAGCCCGACAAATCAACCAGGGCATAAACCTAGGAGTGGACGCAATGGAAACACATCCACTAGAGAGAACCCAGCCTGAGCAAGAACTACAACACTTAACTTGAAATAGGTGCGAGGTGCACCGAGGCGAGGAGGTCCTGAAGCGACAAAGCACAAGGCGTGCTGCCTGCGGCGTTCCCCATATAGACACGAGGCGCACAACAAGTTTTGTGCAATATTTCCCTTTTTTGCATTTAGAGAGGGTTAACATGTAAAGAAGTAAACTTTAGGGAAAATGTGCCAAGGAGAAGGTTATAATAAGACTGTAAGAGAACCTGAAGAACTTTTTTCTTTTCCAAACTGTGTCGTACGTAGTAGTACACACCTCTACGGCTGTGCCTTGTCTGTAAGGCACATTGAGGCGTTTTGGCTAGCCATTCACAGAGCTTTGGGCTTAAACACGCCCAAGGCTCGCTTTTTAAAGCTAAGAAGACACCCATGTCCCACCCGGCACCCACCATACAATCCCCTCATGAAGGGTTACGCATTTACGCCCCAAAAGACATCACATATATAACTGCCAGTAGTCATTGGAATTCCCAAAAAGGTTCAGCTGATTTATGAGGAAGAGAATTACATCACCAAATGCAAAGAAGTAAAGGCAAGATTACGCTACAACTAATTATTACAGAAATGGGTGACTAAAATACAACAAGAGAATTACCAATGACTTTGAACTCTGAGCACGCACAAGTGCTTGAACCTTTGCAATGCCTCGGATACAATGGAGAGTCTCAATGGCATTCCTGCGTACCAGGTGCCCCCGAATAACAGCTTGGAGCATAACAACATTCTTTAAATGCAAAAATTCTTGTCGAGTCTGCCAACATAATAAAAGTGAAGATAATCAATCAACAAGAAACGCAGGCCTGATATAAGGCGAAATGGCCAGCAGATGAAAACATAAAGTGTGAGAAGCATATACATACCAGAAATCCTCTTATTGATGCCTGAAGAGTAATAGCAAGAGGCTCATCCATAGCGACGGAAGCATCTTGGGAAGCACGAGGGGAATTGACTTGTTTTGAAAAATCATCTTTGGAAACGGGTGATTCGATGACTGTGCCTAAATCAATAGGTGGGTCAAAAGTATCATTTTCCAGAAGCATGAGAGTGTCATGAGGTTGAGGCGTTGTTGGATTAGTATGGTGGTTTGAAGCAAGTGCATCAAGTGGTTCAGAAAGAGGCTGAGCAAGTGCATCAAGTGGTTCAGGTAGGTGCGGCTTCTGATGATATTGTAAAGCATTATCAACAGGTTTAGGTAGCTTGTCATCAGTGGTAGTGGTGGGGGACTTAAGTGGGGATTGAAAATCGAGTTTATCAGACAAAGATGGGGGTTCGGAAGTAAGATTGTGCCTAGCAGATTTCTTCCTAAAACTCCAGCCACGTTTATCAGGGGACGACTTAGTCTGCAAACAAGTAAGATAGTGAGTGTATTAAAGAGTCAGATCTGGAAATCAGACAGATCTATCTCATAATGGAATAATAAATCTAAGTTAAAGAAAGAAATTAGAAATCAGAAATGAAAGAAATAATAATAATAAAGCAAGCAACCTGAGTAGTAGTAGCAGTAGTGAGAGTAAGATGATGAATATGATGATCATCATCAGAATCAGCGGCGGCGGTGTTGCTGCCGCATGCGACCATCTTCAAACATGACGACGACTTTCCCATACTTAGTTGTATGTCTGTCTATTGGAAACAACCAACAAACAACAAACAACAACCAACCAACCAACCAGAAGAGATAATAGATAAGTAATAGAGGGAGGGAGGGAGGGAGGGAGGGAGGTTGAATTAATTAACAAGGAATCATATCACATGCAAAGATGCAAAGATGCAATGATGCAAATATGCAACTGTTTCTGTTTGTTGTTTTGTTGTTTTCTCTTCCAACTCCAACAATCACTGCCTCGACTCAGTTACTCACCCATCTTTAACACGGACTTGAACGCTTCTCCTAAATTCTACCTCTCTTTTTATCTTTGAGTCCGTCCCACTTCCCACCCTCTTTTTCTTTTTTCCTTTTCTTCCTGCTCTTACTCTATTTCGCCTACTTTTTTATAAACTTAAATTATTAAACCAATTTAAATATAGCCTTTCTAATTATTAAAAAAAATGATTAATAAGAGATTTCGTTTATGATAAAAGATTTAAGACTGTGTTACCACAAATTTTTGTTTAAGACCGCAATAGTCGTCTTAAATTTAAAATAGGTCAAGTATACAATATACTACATGAAATAAAGTAATAATGTCTAACGACTAATAAAATATTATATCCTATATATACTAGTTGAAGCATATTTGACTCATTTTTATTTTAAGATGACTAATAAAAGAGACTCTGTAATTAATTTCATACTCCATTTTTATCTTGCCACTTGGTTTTGCACATTATTTAAGAAAATTGATCAAAACTCTTTTACCCTCTTTAAACCTCACTCACCAACCTAAAAGAGAAAATAATGACAAATAAGAAGATAAAAATGGGCAAAAAAAAGGAAAGTGAGAAGCTAACAAAATGGAAGAAATACAACATTTCTCCTTGACACACAACTACACAAGACACGTTATGTCAATATCATATATCAATTTATATTTTATATATTCCAATTATTTTTATACATGTTAAATATATGTGAGATATATTTTAATAAATTATATAAAATTGATAGTAATATATCATTATTACTTTTAGGGAGATAACTATAAGAGTTAACCGTGGACACTAACAAAACCAGAGTAACACGTTAACAAGTAACAAGGCATGCCAATATGGCAATATGCCATTGATGATTCAATTCAGATTATTTTGGTAATTTCCTGGTCTCTAGTAAGACTAACCAAATATGGGTGTAACGTGTCCATTACATTGACAGCCTTTTGGGGTTTGTTCTGCACATGGAGCTTCCATTTAAGAGGTAGTCACACCATATAATTGCACATGGAACAATACCACACTCACTCACTCACTCACTCCACTCACTCACTCTGTTAACACCTCTATTATTTGATTATTTGACTCATAAAATTCAGACATGATGTATACTCCGTATCAAATGTATATCCGCTTACAAAAACCGGTTAAGCATATGGGACATCCCACCTAATTTCTTAGAGGACATTTTATCCACATGTTAAGCTATCGTAAGCTATTAGAAAGATTTCGTGTTAAATCTATTGCTCTTAATAGAAGTTAGGACGGGGTATCCTATCAACATTAACATTAACATTAAGCAACTAAACAAGACAATTTGGAATTTACTCAAAGGAGCTAAAACTTGCAACCCTGAACCCAAGAGTAATTATGTAAGCAATAATTATGGTTTTGTTTTAGTTACAAATGTACAATAATGGTACATTTGGTATTAGTATAGTGTATTTGGCATTTGACACTATTATAGTACGTCTTGTACATCTGACACTAAAATAGTATGTTTGTTATATCTGACACTAGGATGGTGCGTTTGGTAGTACGACTTCTGCTATTTATGCGAAGATTCAAGTCAAAGTGAAGATTTGTTTGAATATGCCTTGAATCTATTCCAAAGTCTATTTAGGATTCCGTATTTGATTAGGTTTTCTAGTTTGATTAAGTAAAGTAATCATTGGTTACCTTACTTATTTTATACTCCATCCGTCCCGATCATTTATTGTCTTTTTCCTTTTTTAGGTGTCTCAGTCATTTATTGTCCTTTCTATTTTAAAATGCTTTTAAAGGGTTCAATGACTACTTGAAAATACTTTGGGAGAGTCTGAATTTTTGATTAATCCTCGTTACTCATTCCAAAATGAAAGTTGGTCCTCACCTTTTAAATCTGGGCCCCACGTATTTTAACAAAGCTAATAGTTTGGCTGGAAATGAGACAGAGTGGGAGGGTTAATTGGTATTTTTAGTGGTTTTCTTGGTCTTTGTGGCAAAATAAAAAAATAATAAATGACTGGGACGGAAGGAGTTCCTTCATTTCATTCATTTCTATACATATTCCTATTTAGGAAGTTTCAATCAATTCTATACATTTCCTTGTAGGGTAAGCTTTAAGTCTTAAAGTTACTCTTGTGCCCCTTGTTTATATCCTTCCACTTCCCCACAAGTACACACACAACCAACCAATTTCACCAATTCACCACTCATCTCCACCACACCCGACGCCGGTCACCACCGCTCCTCTTTATTACAATCACCTTGCGCACAACCACTCCTCTCCATCACACTCATTGCCACGTTCTTCAGCTCCCAAGACTACGACCACACTAACCACCTTGCTCTTCTCCCATACCACACCCAACCACCACAGAACGCGACGTACACAACCACAACGGTAGGTTAGGGGTTCAGAAATCAAGGGTACAATGGCTGACAGTGGTGGGTAGTGAGGAGTTTAAAAGCGTTGAGGGATAAGGTACAAGGTGGAGATGGGTCGTCGGCGACTCGATTCAAGTGGTGGTGGTGGTCAGGTATAAGGTGGTGCGAAAATGGACATAGATGGTGGTGACGTATGACTGGTAAGGTGAGAAAATGGACGGACGGGCCGGTCAATGTCAGCTGTGACTAGTAAAGTGGGTTAGGGTCGCCGGGGACTATCAATATCAGTATGAGGTCACGGTGAGCGTTTGTGGATGTACATGGAGGGAGTGGCCGATTGTTTTTGGTAATATGGTTAGGGTGGCTGGTGGTTTTAGGGTAATTTGTTGGTGGAGGTGGCATGTTGTTTGAATGTGAGAGAGGTTGGCGGTGGAGTATTCGTTGGTGGTAACTGGTGGGGTTTGATAATTTGGGTCATGTGTGTGTGGTGGAGAAAGCTTGTGACGAATTAAGGGTATTTTGGGGTAAAAGAGAAGAATTGAGTATTATAATAATTTTCCTATAAAGTTAGGAGGCATTTGGTTAGAGAAAGGGAAAAGGAAAGGAAATCAGAAAGGGTAAGAGGGGGAAAGGTAAGGGATCACCTAAAACTTAACTAGTTGTTTGATTATATCATAAAAGGGAATTAATGGTCCACTCACTCTCAATCCTACCACTAACACACACCACCACAAACAACCACTTATTTACTCAAAAATGGTTGCAACCATCGTCTCCCCACCCCCACTACTGATGAGACCCCACCACATCGTCCCACCTGTCAATGTCGCCCACTTGCCGTCGCCGCCCCACCCTACTCTAACACAACCGTCACTCTTCACCCTAAAAAAACCCTACTCTACCCTCGAAATCCGACGGTCTCGAGTACTTAGGGTGAAGATTGGTGGGTTGTGGTTTGTTTTGGTGTGCGGGTGGTTTAGGTGGGGTGGTTGTGGTGGTGGCGTCATGGCGATGGTGGTGGTGGCGGTGGCGTGGTGGTGGTGGCGTTATGGCGACGACGGCGGTGGTGGTGGTGGCTAGTGTGGTGGTTTGTGAGTAAGGTGGTTGAAAGGTAACAAGGGTAATAAAATCTCATACCTTGGGGGGTGGGGGGTTAGGAATTAGATGGATTGAGGGGTAAAGAAGGGAGTTTCATTCCCTTTGTTTGTGTCAAACAAACACCAACAAAGAAAATCAGTAACTTTATTTCCCTTTCCCTTTCTTATAGACCCCCAACCAAACGCCCCCTAAATGTATAGAAATGGTTGAAATGGAAGAAGTATTTGTTTCAGGGGCGAAACCAGGAAGTAAAGGTATCTAGGGCTAAATTTAAATAATATACAAATTGAAATTTTTAAATTCAAAAAACGGTGAAAAAATTTATTCCAAGTCTCACTCGTTTAACATGAAATTATGCTTATCGAATTGGGTTAAAAAAAAAAAAAAAAAAAAAAAAAAAAACGAAGATTTGTACCTTTAGAGAAAACAAAATTACTTGGATAAAGAAAGGGAAGTATATAACACGTCTTGTGATTCGATTATAACTCACTTGTTAGACATAAAGTGGTACTCCCTTCATCTCAAATTCTCAATCATTGGGCAAACAAATGATTGAGACAAAGAGAGATTAACATGGGTTAAAAACTAAATTACTCGGTTATACGAACTAAATAGTTGTTCAAAATATATAATATGAAACACTAAGAAAATTACAACACATGTGAAATTAGGTATAGACAACATTAATTAAAAAAATTGTATTTAGATAGAAGGGGGGACAGAATAGGGAAAACAAAAAAAGCAAAACAATATTAAGAAAAAGGAAAAAAAAAAAAAAAAAAGAGAGAGAGAGAGAGAATCAATTTAATTCTCACACATCACGGTTTTACTTAAAAGTGAGTCCAAATAGGGGGGAGCAGTAAGATTCGAACTCCCATCTCACCTGTGGGAAGTGAAAGTTTGACCACAAAGCTACCAATATTCATATGATATACTAATACACTGTGTTGTGTATGATGAATGATGATGGATACCATTTTGAATACCAATCTAAAATGAGGGTCACGTCACGTTAAGAAAACTTGACAGTGAATGTGTATTTGAAATGAAAATCCACTAGTAAGTTTGATATTGTAGAAGTCATTCATAGCATAATGCCATTCTGATTAGTGATTACCAATCTAAAATGACGGTCACACTACGAAAGCTTCTCATCTACTGCATCACTTGGAAGATCTGGTCCATCTGGAACTTTTCCGGTAAAGTTTGTCATGGGAGTATCATGACTTTTCATACTGCAAATTTTGTAATATAGCCATTAAACCAATTCAGTCTAATGCAGGCAAGGAAGATTGATGTTAGCGTTAGTTCTAAAGCTCACCTTTTATCAACAAGAATCATAGATCGTAGTTCACAGTTTTTGAAGCTGCAAATGCATGAAAGTAAACTCAGTTAAACCCAAGACAGGTTGAGGACGCAGGAACATTCTATTTTTTTAAGGCTGAAAAGACTCTCAATCAGGTGATAAAGTGCCAGTTTACCATAAGATCAGTCAATTTGGGAAATGAACAATGAATGTAATGAAATACACGAGGATCAACACTTACTTTGTGCATATTTCATTTTTCACAATTTCATGACAATCATTTCCAAAGGCACTGAGGGTGTGAAACAAAAACCCGCTGTGAGTAACAATAGCAATTTCCTTTTCTCTTCGGCTCCATAGCCTAAATCAGAAGAAAAAAAAAAAAATTAAACAAAAGTAAAATAAAGTGGAGAAATAGAGACTTCACATAAACTATGAACAAACATACCATTTCATAAACTTCATTCCTCTCTCCGCCACTTCTTCATTTGTTTCTCTTTTCTCCTCCCTCCACATTATGTCCTCATCACTTTCTATCTGATGTTTAAGATGTTGAAGAGGAAAAGAATTAGGTCAGAGGCAATGGAAATGGGAAATGTTCATTTACTTTCTCTACATCCAACCTCATTCAGACAAATGTACTTACCAGTGAGAAATCAATAGCAGGGAAAGAAGATTGGTACTCTCTCTTTGTCTTCCTCTTATCACATGGATGGACTCCCTGAAACGAGAGATGATGATGATTCTTTCTTTCCACAACAAAGACGTTCACACTATTCTAACAAGAATCATGTGAAAATAAGACATATGCATAACAAGAAAATATCGTAATAAAACAAACGAAATCCATTTTAAATTCTTTATAGATAATGAAATATACTTGTACACACGAGAGTTAGATTCACAGTAGCCAAAATTTTAGCTCATCATTCCTTTACTCTGAAGGATAGCAACCCCCGTAAACATCCTTAGTAACTACGGAGTATCAAACAACTAAAAAAAAGGAAAGATAGCAACCAAATACAAGTATAACATGTTCAAAAGAAGATAATTTTATCTATCTTAGCATCAAAAAGACGAAAGATAAGTTTTATTAAAGAGCTAAAATCACAACAAAAAATGTGACTTTTAAGTCTTTAATTATACAGCTAAAGTTAAAATGTCTGACCAAAACAGGCATAGGCAAAAAACCATATTTCGAGAAAATACAATTCAAAAGGAAGAAGATACTAAGTGATATCGAGCTGTCGAAATAGACTTTCTTCAAGATCAAACCATTCCTATGGACATATGAAGCCAGGGAAAGTTACAGATTAGTAACTAGTTCAGAAACAATAAATCACGATAAGCAGAGCAGCCGTCTAATGAAGTTTGGAGGCCTGATTTCAAAACCTAAGTTAGGGCCTTGCGACTTAGAGTAGCATTATTGTAATAAAAATATTTATGAGTTTTACATATAGTGTGTTATTTTTGAGATGGAGAATACTATTTTTATGCTTTTAAAAATTTTCTATCAGTGGGCTCTATCATAGAGGCGTAGCTACATGAATTAACAACCTTCCAATCAGACTCTAGCCGTGCAACCATTATGGCAAAGGATGTTGTATTCTTATTTTACAAGGTGGAGTATATATGTGAGGCGGCCCCTTTTCGTTTTGGGTCCAGGTTCTTGGTACCCGTGTGAACAAGCTGTTCGACACCCTGAAGATTAGGTTTGATCTAACAACAATAATCTGTGGGAGTTAGGGCAAGCAAATGCATGAAACGAAGCAAAAAATGTGATGTGTTTTCTGAATTGGAATGAAAAGAATTAAAGCACCTGAAACTGAAACTCAGCCTGTAAATAAGATCACATACCAGGAGTTCTCGGCAAAGCTCAACGGCTAAAAAGGGAGAGCAGTTAAAACTTGATATTGCAGGGCGACCACTATTCCCTCCATCTGCCACCATGAGTGGCAATACATCTATACCATCAGAATACTCACCGCCTCCAAAAACTCCTACAGCTGTTTGCAAAGTCCTATCCAAATTCACAGTTTCAGGATGAGCTATTGATTGACCATATTAAGGACACGGTTGGATTGGTTCCAAACCAAATGCTCCCACAGATAGACATAAAGAGATGATAGAAGCAAGGAGACGCATACCTTGTCAAAGGAGAGATAATAACTAAGTCAATATTCTTGGACAAACCAGTAGCCTGAACATGGTTGCGCAAATTATCAACCTGTTATGGTAGGAGGAAACAATAAAAAGGAATATTTAGAAAAAAGGTTATATAGAGGGGTAAGAGTATATGAAAAGGAGGGTGAACCTGGTCCCAGCCAAGAGGAGTCAAGCTTGCATCTAGATAATCGTAAGACGAGTAGGCCTGGTGGTCTTTTTCTCCAGCAACATTGTGAAACCCTTGCGCATGTCTCACCTGTTAATAGAAAAGAATGAGATAAGAGGTTAATAATGGAGTACTCCGTACTCCGTACTCCGTACTATAGAAAAGAATGAGAATGATAAAGTAAAAGGAGAAGTGATGAAGACGGACAAAATGAAGAGTCTTGCAACGGTGGAGCGGATACAGGCCTTGACCAGCTGAAGTATCCATGTCTGCCCAACCAGATTACAAATTTACACAATTTATAGGCAACGCTAAAACAAAACAAAACAAAACAAATTACGAGTAATTAATTTGATTTGATTAATACAGTATATGGCAACTTGACACCAATGCAGTTAAGGCTGTTTATTATAATCTGATTGATTGATTGATGTATAGTTTTGAACAAATTAACCATATTAATTGAATTGAAATGAATTGAATAGAATATCCAGCAACATCCCTATCAATCAATGGAGTAAGTTTATAAATAAAATAATAAATGCAAAGAAAGCATCGACAAATGTTTTTCTTAATTAAGAGTTAATCATCACTACACGCTTTTAAGTTGACAAAAAGAGAAAACCTTTTAAATACTAGAGTGACGATTCAACAAACAGACACGGCGATTAAATTGAAATGATAAAAAAAACAAAAAAAAAAAAAAAAGGAAAATTCAAAGTACCTGGAAGCGAGGAAAGAGAGGAGAGGAGAGGAGAGGAGAAGAGGTATCAGTTATGAAACAAATGGAAAGGCTTGCAGTTTTACTACGGAGATTGAATAATGAATGAATATATACTCCGTATCTTACAAGAGTACTCCACATGCCAAATTGGCATTCGCCTCTTTCGGCCCACTCAATTTTAGCTTCATGCTTAGCCGCAAGTGGAAGCCACCCTCCCATTATACTACTCCTTCCGATTCCATACCAATGGTAACATGGACCCACTTTTTGTGAGGAGAAATGTGGGTCCATGTTACCATTGGTGTGGATCAGAGGGAGTATAAGTTTAGTTTGTTTTAGTCTTATAATCATTGGATCTCCTCAACTTTGTCACTTCCCTCCTTCCTCCCTTCCAAACTCACAATTCAGTTACTCATATTGTTTCAGATCAATATTTGTTCCATAGAAATGCAGAGAGTAAATCCATATACAATCCCAAAATTTGAGTAGGACAKTTTTTTTTTCTAAGAAGGATGTTGAAGCTGGGTCACATTGCTATGCAAAGAGTAATTTCATGTACAATCCCTTTACTTTTTTTACAGTTTCAAGTGTCTTGTTAGTTTTAACAACCCCAACAGACGGTCTCTTTAACCTTGTCCACACCTCAATTCGAACTGCGTACTGATTAAAAAAAACCCTGGAACAACGTATCGACCAAAATACCCTCAAACAGTAATGTAGTACTCTGTATTACTCAAGCCACTAAAACCGTAAGACGACGCCTAACTCAATTACTTGGAGAGCAAAGACCCTCAACACCGGCTCTTGTATTTAAAAGTATTCAAAGATTATAAAGTTCGATACAATTATTACACGTAACCTTAATAGACTTTAACTTCCAAAATTCCGAAAATGCAAACAGACGCAAACAAAAAAAAAATCGTAAAAATATAAAGGTGCAGCAAAAGTTTAAGCTTTACTGCTTTAGGGTAAGGAAAAGCAGAAAAAGAAAAAATGATCTAGGCCTCCTCATTTTCCTCAGCGCCATCCTCATACTCTTCCTCGTACTCGGCAGTAGCATCCTGGTATTGTTGATACTCTGCCACCAGATCATTCATATTGCTCTCTGCTTCCGTGAACTCCATCTCGTCCATTCCTTCTCCAGTGTACCAATGCAAGAAAGCCTTACGCCTGAACATTGCTGTAAACTGTTCGCTCACCCTCCTGAACATCTCCTGGATAGATGTCGAGTTCCCTACAAATGTGGAAGCCATCTTAAGACCTGTTGGCGGGATATCACACACACTTGATTTCACATTGTTTGGAATCCACTCAACAAAGTAGGATGAGTTTTTATTCTGTACGTTGATCATCTGTTCATCCACTTCTTTGGTGCTCATCTTTCCCCTGAACATGGCTGAGGCTGTTAGGTACCTCCCATGCCGAGGGTCTGCAGCGCACATCATGTTCTTGGCATCCCACATTTGCTGAGTCAGCTCCGGGACTGTCAGGGAAACGTACTGTTGGGATCCACGAGACGTGAGCGGAGCAAAACCCACCATGAAGAAGTGAAGTCTAGGGAATGGGATGAGGTTGACAGCAAGCTTCCTTAGGTCCGAATTGAGCTGACCAGGGAATCGTAGGCAGCACGTCACACCGCTCATTGTTGCAGAAATCAAGTGATTGAGATCACCGACTGCAATGACAAGCATCAAAACTGTTAATTGGCTGAAACAAATAATTCGGGTGGGAATAGAAACCTAGATCTCAAGTATAGAAATTGATCAGTTGTTTTAGAAATACAAGTGTGGTTATCTATCTATCTTCTTGATATGATCGAGATTACTTACAGCTGGGATTGGTGAGCTTCAAGGTCCTAAAGCAGATATCATAGAGGGCTTCATTGTCCAGAACCATACACTCGTCAGCATTCTCGACCAACTGATGAACAGAAAGAGTAGCATTGTATGGTTCGACAACGGTGTCGGACACCTTGGGAGATGGGAAAACAGAGAAGGTAAGCATCATTCTGTCCGGATATTCTTCCCTTATCTTTGAGATCAGCAGAGTCCCCATGCCGGAACCAGTTCCTCCTCCAAGCGAGTGACATACCTGGAAACCTGCCAACGCATGAGACGATCAAATCTCAATGACAATGACTGGTACGGTACGATCATCAAAATCTCAAATCTCATATGTATATGTGATCATCAAATGAAAATAAACAGCAATGTTACATATTGTATTGTATAAATGAAGGTGATCATATGTATGATGTAGGAATGAATGTGATTATCAAAATAATAATAATAAAATCAGAAATGTTAAAATATTAGTCGTATAATTAAGGAAAATGGGATGGGATGAAATGAAAGAATGTATATGTTACCCTGGAGGCAATCACAATTCTCAGCCTCCTTACGGACAACATCGAGAACAGAATCAATGAGCTCAGCGCCCTCGGTATAATGGCCTTTTGCCCAATTATTACCGGCACCGGATTGGCCGAAGACAAAGTTATCAGGACGGAAGATTTGACCCAGAGGACCGGATCGGATGCTATCCATGGTACCAGGTTCGAGATCCATAAGGACGGCACGAGGGACGTAGCGCCCACCAGCGGCCTCGTTGAAGTAAACATTGATCCTCTCCAACTGAAGTTCCTCAGAATCACCACCGAATTGGCCCGACTTATCAACTCCGTGTTCGTCGCATATCACCTCCCAGAACTTTGATCCGATTTGGTTCCCGCATTGCCCTCCTTGGATGTGCAGTATTTCCCTCATCTTTTTTTTTCTTTTTTATTTTTTATTTTTTATGACAATGAATGAGATGCACAAACAATTTTAGTGATGATCAACTATTTTCTGGGGACAATATAGGCAGCAAATCACGATTATATTGTCAATTATTCCAGGCAACGACAGGAGTTGTACAGGTGGAGAAGACAGTTGGCAAATGGAGCAGTTTTTTTCTTTTTCGTTTTTAGGATGAAATAATCAAACAATAAATGGAGAGGCGGGATTTTCCCCTAAACTAACTGAAACCAACAAATTGCGCTTCGTAAATTTCTACCCCGTTTTTACGGGGGCTTGTGTATTGCCACCCAACTTATGGCTTCTTCCACGAGAATTGGGTGCCAAAAAAAAGTACCAGCTTCCACACGAACCTTGCTCATAGTCGTAAGAGGTGATTTCAGTTATGAGAAAGCTGGTTACACTTATGGACATGATTTACTTAATTATAGACATGAATGATCATTATACCCTTGTTATTTTACACTATTTTCTTTTCTATTTCATTCTAATACATTTCTCAATTACTCACCCCAACCAACCACCGCACCACCCTCCTCCACCTGTTCGGACCTCAAATTGCACCACTTATACCAGCCCCTGCCACCACCGAACCAAATACTCTCCCTCCCCTGTTAATGAATTTAAAACCCCTTACTCCCCCTTCCTTGTCCACCGGACCACCCTTACCACCATACATGACCTCCCATTGGGCCATCCGACCATCCAAACCCATCCCTACCACACTCAGACCCCATGACTTCAGAACCACTCGTCCCTGCCACCACCCGCATCTCCATCATGTCGTCCCACCATCACCTTCCTACAAGCCCGACAAACCCTTTCTTTCCCTTGCCTCTCTGAACATCGGTCACCGCACTCCCGATTGACGACCTCCGACCTCCTAACCGCCCCTCCTTTACCACTCAACCATCCTTTCATTTTTTTGTAATTTTCAAAACCCTAATTTCATTAACTAATCCTAAATTAATTAGGTCTTCTTAATTTAATATAGCTGACAAATTAACTCAGTTAGAATCATTATTTGGTAAACCCCAATTTTCATTGACTAATTTGATTAATTTTCAGAGGGATTTTTCTTTGGTCTTTAGATGAGGGGTAATGTATGGAAAAGTAATGAGTAAAAGTTCGTGATTGAGTAATTTTCGTCCATAAAGAGCAACTACGATTATTAATTAGTTCTTCCTCTCAATTATTGGTTTGTCTTTGATTAAAAATCTCTTACAAAAAAAAAGGCCAATAAATTGGGAGAAATGGAATAAACACTAGCCTCAAAATCCGTATAAAAACTGCACGGGACTGTTTTACAAAATAAATTTATGGTTATGCCAAAATAAAATGTAAACATAGAATAATACTATAGCATATAAAAGGCTATTTTATGGGTTATGAGTTATGACTTGTGATAATGCGTAGTTATTTTCATGATATACATAATACGGAGGATTGGATATTTGCTAAAATTAATGTGAGTCTTTCACATCACCAATTTTGACTGATAATCAAACCACATGCCTTTGTAGGTTCTCGGGTTTTTTTTCAAGTTTAGTACATCTGTGTCATGTTAGAATTTACGAATTACATATGAACAAGTTTTAATCGTTCTGGTTGCCTCTTGGATAAAATACAGTTACAAAAATCGTTCTTTAAGAAAACTCCCACCGTTTCATTCCACCTCCATTTCCCTTTCCCTCCCATTTTACTACGCAAACCGGTCCTAAATTTGTACAAGAAAAAAAATTGTTCAATTTCTCGTTTATTCGGGAAAGTGATGATTCACCCCCATAACTTTATGAAATTGTGAAATTAACCCCCATAGCTTTCAATTGGAGTAATTTGGCCCATAACTTACATAATAAGTGAAATTAAGCCCCTTTTATCAAAATTTCACGAGCATTTCAATTTACCATATAAAAAAAAGTAAAAATGGTTTTTATATACGTATGTAATTCGGTATACCAATAGCAGTTCACAATTTTATGTGAATTGTCTTGAAATGTTAAATAATGGAAAAATTTGAATATTTTTTTTATCTTTTTATTATATTTTTTATATTTTTTGTCATGAAAATCTTTTAATCTAACTTTTCATTTTAACACAACTACCAAACAAAATAGTATCTAACTTCTCATTTTAACACAACTACCAAACAAAATATTTTCAATTGAAATTTTTACAAAAATTATAAAAATAAGTTGAAAAATATGTACTTTATATAAAAATAATAAATTGTTTCATTTTTGTAAAGTATTTTTAATTTTTTTTAATCTAATCTATGCTATTTTTATTTTTTTGATTAATTTTTTTTGTAAACTTTTATTTTGTATTTTTCATAAAAACATAACCATTTTTAATTTTATGATATGATAAATTGAATTTCTCGTGAGATTTTGATTAAGGGGTTTAATTTCACTTATTATGTAAGTCATGGGTCAAATTACCCCAATTGAAAGTTGTGGAGTTAATTTCACAGTTGCACAAAGTTATGAGGTCAATCACCACTTTCCCGCTCTTTTATCCCACACAACTACAGAGTAAAATGCAAATTATAAAAAAGAGGTTGTTATTATAGGTTGAAAATTTAGATCTACCATATATACAAAGACTGAAAGTTGCATGTGCCAATAATTGTAGATGCTTGAATAACATTATAACAAGACAAAACTCTGATTAGAATGATTTGTATATTGTTCCACAACTTGTTTGTTTTTACCACCTATCTGTTTTTTTTCTCATAGATATAATGCGTGTTTAGCTTAACTTGTAAAAGAGTTTTTGGACTTCAAAATACTTTTTGGCCAAATACATAATTTTCTAAAAGTTAAAAAAAATTCCCAAAAGCTAAAAATGCATATTTTTACCCATAAAAATAGAAGCATCAATTTGATTATAATCCCATTTTAGATGAGAATTTGTATTTTTGAAAAACCATAGCTAGTTATATACATGTCTATACATTAATGTACATAACTAATAACATGATCTCCTATACAATTGTAAAATTCACGTCCAAATCTAATTCTTGACGTGGATGCTACACATCCAAACTTAATCGGAGTTAGGGTTTGCGAAATATAGATTGACAAGCAATGAGGTTTATGAGATTCGCAAACGGCATGCTACGTGTGCTCAGTTGGTAGCTATCAAAGGCAGTACAACATGGTTTTTCATACAATAATAAATAAATAAAGTTTTATGAAGCCATCTGACAAGCTTACCATGTACCTAATCAAAAATATACTCTAGGCTAACGGGTTTTCATTCAAATAATTTTACATATTTTCAATTTTATGTACTTCATTCAAATAATTTTAATATAACTCACATACTTTTGAGATTGATTTTACATATTTTCAATTTTATGTATTTCATTCAAATAGTTTTAATATAACTCACATACTTTTGAGATTAATTTTACATATTTTCAATTTTATGTACTTCATTTAAATAATTTTTTTTTTTCTCAAAATTCACAATAAATTGCATACAATTTTTTAAATTTATAATAAGTAGTATGCATATAAATTATACAAATGGAATGAAATTGGTTTTTTGATGGAGTTTTGGTTAAGAAAAAACTTGGGTTAAATTTCACTTTTTCCTCAAAGTTACGGAGGCTCAACAATTGAACTTGAGAGGAGATTAATCTCATAATTAGCTAAAATAAAGGGAATTCACAATAATTTCCTCTTTCATTATTTTTTCCCACAATAGAGACGATCATCTTATATTATCTCTCTTACTTTATATAATCTCCAAAAATTTAAAAACGAAAAAAAAAAAAAAAAGTATTGTGGTGCTAAAGACAAATAGTGATTGGTCAATAGGTACTAGGGCTAAGGTAAGCTTTCCTCTAAAACAAGAGGAAGTAAGCATCTTCCTCTCGCTCAAAGGACACGTAACATGTGCCTTATAACATAGAGGATGTCCTCCTCGAGGAAAGAAAGTGTTAAGAGGAGAACATGTAGCATCATAGATCGCTGACGAATAAACTGGTATCATAGATCGCTGACGAATAACGCATATCCATTGTAGAGTCGTATAATGAATCACCAATAAATCACTCTTATCTATATTTTCAATAATACTAAACCCTAGAAAGACCAGGATTGAAAAAACTCCGAAATTAGAGACGAACAAACGGATCGCACCAAAAGGGGAGACTTTTATTGATTAATTCATAATAGTAATTGATAAATAAAGTTATTTGAGGGGCTTACCATTGATTAATAGTCAATGGAAGCCCCGGATTTGATAGACGATGGTTAGTGCTTTTTTTTAAAGCATTATATTATTTTTGGTTTTTAATAATTTGTCCTTTTAATTTGTTTGATTAGATTGTGGTGGTGATATTAATTGATTTTTAGTGTTAACGAGTTGAAGACTAGTGCCCACGAGAGAGGAACCAAAACTCATATATTCCCGTCAAAACCCCAAAGACGAATCTAAGTAGAGGGTAAGTGATGGCGCAGGTGATAAGAGGAGCAGCCGTGGTGACGACACAGTGGCAGCGGCTTGTAGTCGTATGTCTGAAGAAGAGCACATACGCGGGCGCAGTGCAACAGCGGTACAGCCACAGCCACAGGCAGGCAAAAGGGGCGCTGAGATTGCCAAGACAAGTACAAGTCGAAAAGAAGGAGGAGGACGAGGAAGAGAAAAGGAGGAGCAGGAATCAATTGAAAAAAGAAGCTTATGAAGCTGTTCAATTGGGAATGGACCTTGCTTCTTTCTCCATTCCTCAAATCAAGCGCATTCTCCTGTTTGTTTTCTTCTTTCCCCATTTTTCCATTTCATTTTTTTTTTTTTTTTTTTCATTTTGCAATTGGTTTCATTTCATTGATTAAATGCTAGCTAACTAGTCAGGGTAAAATTATCTCCTTTTTTTTCCCAGGGCAGCTTCTCTGGAGAAAGAGGTATTTGAGGCTCTAGTGCTAGTTAAGGTTGGTTGCTTGAATTCTACTCCGGTTGTTAACTTAATACTGATAGACAAGCCTAAATTGCAGCTTTGGTGCTTGTTTAAATGATGCAGAAACTTGGACCTGATGTTCGTGAAGGCAAAAGACGGCAATTCAATTATATAGGTACCTATTATGTCCCTTGTCTTTCACCTTTTATATGTCCATACTTCTACATGCTGCATTTTATACCAATGAAATGCTACAACAATGTGACATTTACTAACTGTTTGTGAGACTCGTGCAAACATTTGTCTTCTCTGCTTGTTTAATACGGAGTATGTTCGTTCAATACTCATGATTTTCATGCTCACACCATATTAACTGAATTGGTGTTTTAGGGAAACTGCTCCGGGGTGTACAACCAGATTTGCTTGGAGCTTTAATTCAAGCTACCAAAGACGGTGACCACTCTAGGTTTCAGTCATTAGCTGATTCTGTTAAATTGGTCAATAATGCCCCTGAAGAAGAGTTATATGAAACCGAATCCGAATCCGAATCCGAACCCGAGCTCGAACCTGAGGTATTTTTTACTGTACTAAGTTGTGCCATAACCTCTTAGACCTCCATGTACATTACTGCTACTTCTTGTTATGTGGAGATATTTCCTAGTCTATGATCACCATATCATCTGACTCAACTAAGAAAAGGTAAAACTCTCATCTTCACTTCTTCCGGAGTTGCATGTTACTCCCTCCATCCCATATTTATTGTCCCCCTCTCTATTTTGGGAGAATTTATGGAAAATAGGTGAATTACCTATTCTACCCTTAGAATCAAAGAGAGTTTGAGACAATAATATTGCGGTGGGGTGAGGATAGTTAATAATCTAGTGGTAATATAGGAAATTCAAACTACTTCCTTACTGTGATATGGTAAAGAAACACTGTCCTGGACTAACTGGCCAATGTGTTTCACTGCTGGTAGTGTTCATCGGATTGTGATAACAATGCTGTTGTTTATAGCCCCACAGAAAGTTTATTAGGATGCCTAAACTTTGATACTAAGCAGACCATGGCGTGAGACAAATAGAGATGGAGAGGGCGGCAGGGATTATTGATGTACAGTAGGAATCATCAAAAACTCAACTAGTTGAAATTGACAAGTGTGGACAACTATTCAGGTCAATATGTACCCTATCCTGGATAGCTATCTACAGCTCCGGATATGCTTGTTGATCATTGTTTTTTTACTCTTAAGCATTTGTAGGGCCCCGGATTGTTCCTCTGCAAGAGATGAGTCCATAGAGGCCAGTAATAATGTCAGAACCGTTTAAGGAGTCTGAGGAACGCGAGAAAGAAGAGGACAATTTGATCTTATACGGCTGCTCTCTTTGCTCTGATGGGGTTCTGCTATTTGTGAATCTAACCATTACCGTTGGTGTGCTTGTACAGGATTCTGGCGACCATTTAACTCTAGCAACTAGATGGTTTGACGGTTTTATAAAAAAGGATATCCAGATAAGCAATGAAGTTTATTCTGTTAATAGTGTCGAGTTTGACCGCCAGGTGAGTAATGAGCTGGTAATGAAGGTGTTTCCTTTTACATGAAGGTGCTTTATACTTTATAGTATTGAATATTGGTAGTCTTATTTTATTTTTTAAATTTGCGTGGGTGGTTGTCGAGTGAAGAGTCCTGATGGTAGAGCTGTCAATCTCCTATCCCAGCATGGAGCATGACACTCTCCTGTGAAATTCCTAACACGTCAACCATGACTTTTAGTCAAAGCATGGTCGGGTACTCGGGTACAAGAGTGAAATGTGAAGTGGTTATGGAAGCAAATGATTAGGATCCCCCATATTTTACATAGCCTGAAATTTGATTATTTGATTAGCAACGATGGTTCAGAAATTAGATGCCTTAGTGTAGATCAAAAATACTAAAAAAAACTCTACACATTTGGAATAGGAAAGGCTCGTGCAGTATTTAAATCTAAAGAGAAATGCCAGGCATTATTTATATTGAAGTCAAATATAAATAGCACTGTAATGGAACCATTCAGTCCAATGAAAACAGAGTTCCTTGATAAAGCCAAGAATAAGCTTCTTGAACCTGTAGAGAAGCTCGGATTTGTTAACTAAACCTATTCATGGAAGAGATATTGGAATAGAGATTCATCATTTTCCCTCTCTTTTTTCCCCTATCTAAAATAGCTCTATGAATTTCCTTTTTCTAATTTCTATTGATTCTGTATAATTTTCGTTATCACCAAACAACTGTAGCTTATGGTCAAAAATACTCCCAACGTTAGGTAGCTGACTTCAGGGTATTAAAAATTAGCCAGAAGACCGTATTACGAAGGAGTAATCAAGATATGAAAATTACTGCCCTCAATGACCGAGAACATGTTGTTACAATAGATTCTGGGATCTTGTCTCAGAAATCTTCGCTTAATTCACTCCCATAGAACTCGAATTGAGCCAGACTTAGTTCTACATTTTTGTAATTCGACTGGCATAGGAATGATACCGCAATTCAGTATTTTTCCAGACTTCTGGTAATATGCTAATATGCTGTTCTGTAGTAGTTGTTCTGATAATGATTAGGGGTTGGTAACTTTTATGTGCGGTTCTGTTGTAATTGTCCTGATAATGATTAGGAGTTGGTAACTTTTATGGACAGGAGTTGAGGAGACTTGTTCGGAATGTGCATTACATCCAAGATCGTCACAAAGGTGATGACCAAGACCCAGGGACAGTTGCTGCTGCTACCAATTCGCTCCGTTGTTTCCTTATTTCTCTGGCAAAACGTCTTTCAATCTCCTCAAATTTACCAGTGTGATTTACCAATCGTTGGACCTTTTTTTTTTTTTGAAATCATTTAGATTTAGAAGATCAAAACCCAGTGTCTCTGAACATTTGAATAGTGTTCCAAGGCTTCCGTTTTATTTTTAGGAAAAAAACAAGGGAAAATAGTGTTCCAAGTAGGGGTGATAACGAGTCCGAGTCCGAGTCCAGCGTGAGCTTGCCTCGTGTTCATGATACAAAACTCAAGCTCCAACCAATATCGATCTTCCCCGAGCTTGAAAAAATTGAGTATTAATCATTATTAAGACATTCATGGAGTCAAAACTTTAAAATAAGATATTTGAAAATTTCTTAAAAATGAGACCATCAACGAAATCCTGACTTTCGGAAGACATAAATCAACATACGTGCATCTGATGGTCATACTCCAGTTATACTATTTTCTTCATTTATCATTATTAAGACATTCACGAAGTTAAAACTGTAAAATAAGATATTTGAAAGTTTCCTAAAAATGAGACCATCAATCGAAATCTCGACTTTCGAAAGGCAGAAATCAACATACATGCATCTGATGGTCATACTCTAGTTACAATAGTTTC
>VHZZ01010126.1:6298-31653 GCA_009801015.1 Silene noctiflora | reverse complement strand
TATTCGGGGCATAAAGTGATAATAAATCACCTAATTGACATAGAAATGCGTGCTAAAATGGACCGTAAAGTCTATGTAAAATGCACGCATCAAACGCCCTCACAAATTTTGAGGATCAATGGGTGACATTTGAGGCTATTGATGTGAGATAAACCAGTCTCGGGTGAAAATCGGATACACATTGAAATTGGTTTAATACTTATTATTTGGGGCTAAAATCGAATAGGGTAAGTTTTGAAGCGAACCTAGATAAATGGTAGAAAGACCGGAGAAAAAGACACACGACACGATAGGCCTCCCGAACGGTTCAATATGGAGTGTATAAATACACGGTATTCAGGATTTAGGGTCTCGAAACAAAAATGTCCGTAAATTTGACAGACGGTTTATCGGTTCAGACAAAGGGGACCATAAATTTTGAGGAGCAACAGAAAAAAAATTATGGTTATTGGAGTGCGATAAACCAATTTAAGACAAAAATTAGATCCTCGTTAAAAATGGTTTAATACTTGTTATTTGGGCTGAATTTGAATAGGGTAACTTTTGAAGTGAATCTGGACACGTGGCAAAAAAACCGAGAGAGGAATAAAAACGGCTCGATACGGCCTCTCGAACGGCGAAAAATGTGGTGTATAATAGACGGTTTTCGTGATTTCAGTGTCCTGGAACAAAAATGTCCGCAAATCACAAAGACGGTTTCTCGGGTCAGACAAAGTGCCCTCACATATTTGGAGGAGCAACGTATGACATTTAGGTCTATCGGTGTGCGATAAACCAGTTTAAGACGGAAATCGGATCCTCCTTGAAAGTGGTTTAATACTTGTTATTTGGGACTGAATTTGAATAAGGTAAATTCTGAAGTGACCCTTGACACGTGGTGGAAAAACCGGGAGAAAAAGATAATCAACCCGATACCTTCTCCCGAACGGTTCAAAATGGAGTGTATAATTAGACATGACACATGGGTCAATTGGGTAGGGTTCAGGTCTGTTCCGGGTTAAGCGGGTCGAGTTATTTCGGGTCGGGTCAATGAATTAAGAGAGAAAAGGTCATTCCAAGTATTTTCAGTTCAATCAGAGTTATGCTTTGTCGGATTGTTTTCGGGTTTGGTCGTTTCGGATGGGGTCATTTTTAGGTCGGGGTCGTGAATTATTTTACTAAGACCTATACCCGTTCGGGTCTCAAAAATGTAGACCGAAACCCGACCCATTAGGGTCTAACTCATAGGTTCTGGGTCGGGTCATTAGGGTCCGACATAGGTGACATGGAAGGGACTAGTACAACCATCAACGAGGACTCGGAAGTTGAGGGAGACATTATCGATAAAATCGATATGGTATTAACTTGTGTCTTGTTTGCTTTTTAATCTTTATGATGTCTTTTTACCTTTTTCTTAGGATGCTGATGATATTCCAATTGATGACATGGAAGAGGAGGAGCTATATGATCCGTCATGTCTTGTTTAAGGATTATGTTTGTTAGACAATTTCTTTATGTTTGGTAATTATAAGAGAATTAAGGACTTTGTTAAGACTTTGTAATAATACTTTTGTTAAGACTTTGTAATTTCATTTGAAGCTTTGTAAACAATTTGATGAATGACTTTTTTAGTTACAAGATTGAATGACTACTAACGAGAAAGAGCAAAATTGATGAATTTGAGGAGTTTGGGGCTTTTCCAGCAGTAGACAGTAGCTACTGCCAAATGAATTCTCAAGGAAAATTTTGTTCAGGGTCTTCCTCAAGCAGACCTGAGGGTAGACTCAACCCGGACCTAGACCCGTCGGGTATGGGTATGGGTCCATTGATTTTAGACCCTTTAGGGTATGGGTCGGGTATGGGTGGTCCAATGTAGGTTACTCGGGTCCGGGTCCGGGTCTTACAGGACCAGACCCGTTGCCAACCCGAGTTACGGGTCAAGAAAGTTCGGGTCATTTTTGAGTCGGGTCAGGTTAATTCGATTTTGGGTCACATTCGGATGATGTAGTACGGGTCAATTTCGGGTTTCGGGTCAGCTTTTTCGAGTCGAATTCCCTTTACCATATCTAATTGTCATTACATAAATCAGTTATTCCCCGTTACATTCATTTGTTTATCTTATTCTTTGTTTACCTTTTTTTTGTGCATTTGTTATATAGGCCTGTGGCACAAAGTGTAGAACAGCCGCATTAGAAGGACCCATTATTTTATGCATTTTCCCATCACATTTTCATTTGTAATTTTGCACCGAGTCTATACCTAGGTAGCACGGACACTCCTCCTAACTAGCCGTCCCGTGTCCGACACCTGAACACCCGACACTCGCCGGACACACTTCTAAACATGTTATAGTTTAGACGAGGAATAAAATGTCAAAAGAAATTGATTAGAAGATGGGATTGGGTGGGAAATGAGAATTAATTATTGACAAAGTCAAATTTTACCTTCACTTATTTAAATTTAATATGAAATACATTAAAAAAATAAAATTATACGTTATTTATAACCATAAATTATATATTTTATTAAATTTAAATAGCGTGTCCCGTGTCCTAAATTTTATGGGTTGCCGTGTCGTGTCCGTGTCCGTTTTGGTGCTACCTAGGTCTATACTACCTCCTTTTCCTTAAATTCTATATGTTTACTTTTTAGGCACCAGTAATAAGTAAAGAGAATTTTCAATACGACTTCTAATATACAGAGTATAACATATAAGATAGTCATATGAGATCTTATTTTAATTGTCTTAGCCAGTATATTATGAATATCAATTTTTTATATTTTTTAGTAATATTTAACCAAATATGGACAAAAAAGCGAACAGATATACGTGTACAAAACAAACGCATACAATTGATTGGAACGGGGGAAGTATTGTACAAGGCATTTGATAAAGGACAATTCTCATTTGTGACGGAAGGTATCCGTCACTTTGAGAAGACGGGTACCAAATTGTGAGACAAAAGACCCATAAGAGGAGAGAGGAAAGCAAGTGGAGGGGTGCCCCCACCTTTTGCTTTATTCGTTTTGTGAGTGACATTACCCGTCACAAATACCGACCCGTCACAAGGAAGACGCTTTGTTTGATAAAATAGAAAGCTACAAAATTTTGATACAAATTCTGCTGACAGATTTATAATGATGCAACTGTTATCAGTAACTCTTCTCATCTCCTCACACTTTGCCTCCGTACTTGAAATTGTGTTCGTAATCATGCTTCAAGCTCGCTAAGGTGCTTCTTCGAGGACCCTCTGCAATAACGCCGTCATAAAAGTCAGATCAGACACAAAACAAAACAAGACAACACTACGCTACCCGTCTTCAAAGAGTTTCTTTAACGGTTAGTCAGGAGGTGGTCAGATTTATCTATCTTTCAGGGTTACCTCTGTTTTACAAAGACGTAAAGATTGTTTTAGGATGACTCCAATGAAAATTGTGTCGAAAATTCCATCAAACGCTACTTTATAAGAAAAGTGCAATCAATTTAATGACCAATTTTGCTTTATTCCGTCATTGTCTAGAACCAAAAACCTTTGACACTATTGGAAAATGGAAATGATTCAAGATCGAACAGACCAGCGACTTTTTTTACAAGATTCATGCCTTTAATCTTGCAGATCATGTAAAATGGTAAGCAATTACCTCCAAATACTGTGTGAAGATGTTGAAGATCATCTGGTGAGCAAATATCTATCAGAGCATAGATTCCTGGCCTTAAAGCTTCATCTACTTCCCTGCGAACGAGTAGGGAAAAAAAGGATTAGCAACACTTTGATTAAAAGGAGAGAAGATAATTTTTTAGTCACTGTAAAAAGATGAGAGAAATACCTTTTCAGTCCATGTTTGAGCAACCCATATCCCGAAAATACGCATATGTAATCAGATAGGAACTTGAAGCCATGCTGGCCAAATACGTCTTTCTGCTGTCGAATCTGCAAACAATCAAATTGAAGAGATGTTAAGAAACTGCAAGGGATATCATATCCAAATAAGGGTGTAAATCTGACACGTTAAACATCAACATAATCATGATGTAGCCGTGTTTAAACTAAGGTCATTTGGCAGATACCAATGGACGGCCATGGTTATATACGACACCTTGCAGTTCTAATTACAGGAAAGTGAAGAAACAAGAAAATGCTCAATTTTAGTCTAGCGAAATATAATGATAAATTGATAATCAGACCAAAAATTAGCTGTCAAATGAAAAAATACATAACGACAACGATAACTTAAATCCAATGCCTTTAGACACTCTTGTCTATGCAAGATAGGGTAAGAGGGAAGATGTGTGCATTTCCGGATGACCAGTGATAAAAATATAGAAAAAATCGATAGTTTAGTGAGCTACTTGCTTTACTGCCACCATATTCCAAAGCCAAAGCATTGTGAATATTAGGATTCGTATGAATTCAAAATATATGCAATTACAAATTATAGTTAAAAAGTAGCTAAGTGAAGGGTAATATATTAGAAAATAAAATTTCATGAGGTGAAGATACTCGTCGATAATAAAGACTTACCTCTTCATAAACTCTTCTGAGATAACTGGCGCATTTAACTCCCTCTTCTACTTCCCAGGTGAAATAGCCCTTTTTGTCTGTTGTATCGGTACTTAAATGCTCCAGGCAGTGGAGCAGTGCTTGAAGCGAGGTTTGAAGAAGAAATATGCATCTTACACAATCACTGTAAACCCGAAACACATTCAGTAAATAATACGCAAAGCAATATTATAAATAGTCAAACAAGGTACAACAGGTGTGAGGGTCGAATATGGTCTCTACAACCATATGATGGATCCAACATTTTGTGCACTGAAACAAAAATGATGACGAGAGGCTTCTAACCAATATTAAGAAACATCAAAACAAATACACAAATCACCCATAAAATATTTATTTATTCTGTAAAAATACAGCCAAAAAGACTACAAAAGTTGTCGATAGTGTTAAATTGACTCTTCAAATCTAGGGTTGTACACTTGTACCCATGTTTGACAAGACACTCAGGGATATGGGTATGAAATCTGTTCCGGACATCTACCAATCCCACACTTCACTTTGGAATGCCAAATAGGGAGGGCCGCAGAAATTTGTGTAAATCATTTGTATGATAGATTGATAGTAAATGATTTTAAGCCTTACTTCACAAAGATCTCTCTATTTCACTACAAGAAAACACCATATATTCAAATTTCACAAATATATTTATGTTTGAAGATGTGTTCACACTCTATCGTCATTTTTGTCCAACGTCCAAAAATAAATGCTGATATGTACCCGTTTCCAACACCTATACCCATGTCTGAGTTACACAAGTTTCTATTAGCCAAACAAGCATAAATGAGAACTATTGTCATGATTGCCTACAAAAATGAACAAATTTTTTTTTTTACCTCTTGTGGTGCTTAACAACAGTCCATAACAATCGGCAAGATGCAGCATATAGGTTCATTGAAAACACCTCGTCAACCATAACGCTACATCCAAAATGGTCATACACCTTGCTGTCTTTGGATCCCGTTGAACTTTGATGAGAAGCTTTGCCAGCTTTAAGGCTGCAAAAACTTTGGAACAGTATTCCTGGCATGTGCAAAGACTGTGAAACGTGATGGGACTCCAGGTGAAATAAAGTGGGTTTTCCAGAAATCCTGGTTAGCACTTCGACACACATCAAAACTACTGATCCTGAATCGGGACTTTTATTCCCATCTATACTGTTGGGTCTGCCGTAGAACAAAGCGGGACTTTGCAGGTGTACAACAATGTTGAATAATGAAGCAATAAGGCTATTCAATTGGATTTTAACCAAACTCCAGAGTTTGTTTCCTGCAAAGACGAACCCAGAGTCAATTTTCCAACAACTTTCAAATTACTCTCTCCGTTCAGGTATAAACTTCTTGGTTGATTTTGCACAAAAATGAAGGGACCAAAAGATGTGAACGAAATGCAAGCTGATGAAAGACGTGGGGTCACAAATCATAATTACCACAAACATCATATAAATAAGGAACGATTCCACGTAGAATGTTTATTCATGGACACCTAAAATGGAAACCAAGAGATTTATTCATGGACAGTTTCTAACAAAACATTCTGAAATTAAAATGAACACAAACGACATTAGATATGGATTTGAATAACTTTCTGAAAGATCTTTTCAATATCGTGCAAGAAAACACATGTAAAATTTCTCAAGAGCATGTTTCAACTTAAGTGTCAATTTATTCACTGATAGTACCTTTCAGGAATTCAAGAAGCAAGTCCAAACAATCAACACCAGCTGCCACCATAGGCGAAACAATACCCCCTTCGGTAATTCCCATTTGTAAATCACAGATTGCCGTAAAGCCCACTCGATTACCAGTTAGTGCTTGCTGCAGAGCTTGCATTACAGATAATAGGTGAAGTTCTGACGGTTTTTCAATAAGAACCTTGAAGGAATTCCTCAACCTTCTCTTCACATCATCTAAGCCATGAGGGCCAGAGAGAGTTGGCTCAAGAACTTGATTTTGAGTTAGTAGTTTTGTAATAGACTCGATATCATGAGACATAGAAGTAGCTCCTTTTCCCTGTAAGGATATGCATTTTCCAATTGCATTTATGTTTAGCTCCACCAATTTGGTATAGACATTTTCTGTTAACGGAAATTGACTTCCTAATGCTTCAAGAAATTGAACAGTACCATCCAACCAAAGAAAAGTATATGAATTAGGCATGCTGGGCATTTGTGAAAATTTTGTTAATAAGAAACCAGAGCAACCCAGCAAGTTTTGTACTGTGTTGGACGACAAAGGAGAACATTTGAACAGCATGTTTAGTCTCATGATAGCCGAGGTAGAAATAAGTAATCTTCTCAAGAAATACGCCGCTTCAAGATTTTCACCCCTCAAAAAGCTCTGCAACAAATCCGTCTTTAAATGGTTGTAGCTGAAAGAGTCCAACTCTACAAGATTAGTACCACTACAACCTGGAGCAGCCTGAAATTCCGATGAAGACAAGGGCATCTCACTAAATTCACTTCCAGAAGCAAGGGGCTCATTTAAAGATGCATCTGTTCTAAGACCATGACTACCACTTTCTAAATTTTGCAAGTCCTGATCATCACATGAACTTGTGACTAAGGCATCGCTGTAAAGAAATATTTGAGAAGATTCACCTATGAATCTAACAACCATGTCTAGAAAATTGATGATTCTGGACATGGTCTTATAGTTATGCTTCATTAATTTTGCTTTCAAATCCTTATAATTCGTGCCTATATCACTCAAAGCACACTCCAATCCCCATATAAAACCTTGAATGCCAGAAACTACGGACAATAATTTGTTCAGTTCTAATAGTGGTATGCCTGCCTCGATATTTCGGCTACTAAAAGCCTCCTTCAGATAAGGGAATAAGGTTTTTGTCTCAGCCTCTAGTGCCTCAACTACCATGGCCAAACTTTTGCAGGATTTAATACCCTTCGACGATTTTGAGGAAGAACTAGATTCTATTAAAGAATTTCTCTCAGAGTCCTTGGAAACTTTAGTTTCCATGGGTCCGAGAGCCGAGTGAATTGCCAACCCAAAATTGTGCTTGCATATAGTGACAAACAAGTATGATGTCTGATCCATTAGTGAGATAATCATCCTGTTAACCCGGCCATCATCGTGTTCCATTGACATGGAATTCGACCAGCCAACCACTAAATTCAAAGACTTTAATAGCCAAAAATAGGGTGATGAATTCTCTGAGAATATTCCAAGACTTGAGGATTTAGATGCTTCAGAATTCTCACAAAACGTCATCAATAGATATCTCATAGCTTTGTGGCATGAAACCTGTAGCCTGAGAAGTTCAAAATGCTCATGAACGCATAGTATCCCTTGCGGGTCCACAAAGCTTCCAACAATCAGCCTGTTAAACAGAAATAAGTTGCTTGATCAGAGAACTCATGAATAAATGCATGAAGGCTTAAAATATGTCACTAATAATTCCTAGTCCAATTTTTCAACAATGATAATTTTCAATCATTTGGTCTCTCTATTTACCATGTGTTCAATGTTTAGTGAATATGTGGCCATAGTTCCACCACCATGCACCTTGGTGCAGTAGGATTCAAGAAGAAATGTCAAGAAAATAACTAATTACCCTAAGCTTAAGGGTACAAAGAAAGATACCCTCAGTCTCCCATACACAAAGCATGAACATGTGCAAAGGAGGGGGGGGGGGAAGGGAGGCGGAATAAATGGAAATCACTAGAATTTTGGAAGCTATATGCTTAGCATTACCTTTCAAAGTTGACCAAATGAATCAAACATTGAGAGAAAGACTTAAAGCTTAGTGCCTTCTCCATCATACGACACAAAAGTTTCAAGAGTCTTTGAGAAGCAGCAACGTGCAAATAGAGCTTAGAGGAAGACACTTGTTTGCTGCAGCATTTGTCAACCAGGTCACTGGAACTGCAATAGAAAGAAGCTGGTTTGTCTCTAATAGCCAAGAATGTATTACCGAACAAATTCAAAGCCTCTGTCCAATCACATGAACTCAATTCCTTGTTCGAAGAATCCTCGAACAATAGGGTCGCCAGCTTCTTTAGAACGTTGCAAATCCTTGACACTATGTATCTACACACAAACTAGTAGAATAGACCCATGATCATCATGTGCAGTATCGCTGAACAAAGAAAGCAGAAAGCTACAAAGAGCAGACGAATCTGGCCGACAGTCTCAATTTCACAGCTATAACAAGCATGATTCATGGCACAAGCAATCACAAGTACACTACAAAAGTTTTAAAGAAAGATGAACTAGTTGGCAATTAGAAAAACGACTTCAAGCATAGGATGCAAAGAAAACTGGCAGACAATCAGAACAATAGGTAAATATGCAATATGCAATACAAGCAAGTTGTGCAAAGATCAGGGAATTTCGACATCTAGACAGGAATCGTCCATAACATAAGCAGAAACAAAAATTGAAAATAGTGACCACTCAGCAACATTCATTTTAGCAGTGTGAGAAAATGATTTTAGCAGATCTTACTCTTTGATCATAGAAGTTGGTATCACATAGAAGGTCCTGTGAGATTTTGCGTTTGGTAACATTCATTTCTCCACCAGTGTAGTTATGAGAAATTTCTTCAAAGTTTTCATCTCTTTCGTCCGTTAGAGAATTAAAAATCAATTGCGAGAGAAACAGCTTTAAATCTTTCTTAGTGGCATAATGGCACCATATGTCAATGTTTTGGCATATAATCCACCAGCGTGCAATATATAGTGTCTTCTCATTCACCGTACAGACACCTAAATCCCATGACCCAAACTCCATGTATATCCCACTTTTCCCGTCATCTATTGCTGATATGTGTTCCATGATGAACCCTGTAAGACAGGCCGCTTCTTGCTTCAAACCCGACAAAAACTTATCTTGCTTTCTTTTCTTCTTGCGTAAACCTGAAAGGTCAGCATCATCCAACAATTTGCTACTAATTACATTCTCACTTCTCTGCACAATATATTCTACACACTGTATTTGCCTCTTTAGATCACCAAGCTTTTGTAAAGTCATAATATGCAACACGTAGATCAAAGAGTGATAAGCCGAAGTTTCTTGCATAATAATGCTACCCTTCAACGCATTCACCATGCTCAAAAGAGAAGAAGAAGGTCGAACAACCCAAGAAAAATAGCCTTCATTTTCAAAATCAGTCATCTCCAACATATCATCGCCAGAAGATGCTGTAGACAAGTCAGCCATCATTCCAGACATTTTTTTGGTAAACTTTGGAGGCATAAGGCTCAGTGTTTGGCGATATAAACTCCGGCAGGACGCATACAAATGAAAGAAAAATAAGAGAAGACATGGAGCTTCATCCTGCAAACCCTTTTTGCTATTTAAAATATCACTTTGAGAGGTTATTCCCCACACTGAAAAAATAAACGGGTCCAGGCCATCTTGCTCCGGGTCTACCAAAAGGCTCATGCTGGGACGCAACAGCCCAATCAGATTCTCTAATGAAACCCCGGTACGATAACTGTTTCCAGAGGTCACTGGTATAGAATCCAGAATGAGAGAATAGATTTCTGAGAAGACCATACCCAGTATTTCAGCTTTCACACTGCATTTATGAAGGAATTTAGCATCTCCAAATTCATGTTCGTCTGCACTAGAACATGCAACTTTCATCCACTCCAAAGAATCTGAAATATCAGCTGATAAAATCTGAACATATTCATTGGCCTGCCCTTCGGGTATTGATTTGATCGCATTGCAGATAGCCAGCCTGAACTGTTGAGCGGATAACAAGAAACGACCAGATTTGGCAAACTTATCACCATTGATAGAGAGGTCGGATGGTGAGACTTCCAAAGACTTCATTTCATCATTTACTTGATAAAATGCCAAATGCCTCAGTCCTCTACACAGTGCAAATAAAGCAAGATTCACCTACAAAAGAAGTAAAATAAAATAAATAAAAGACCAAGAGAAGGAAAGGGAATACAGGTGTAAAGTCTACTTGTATAACTATCCCATAAATAGCAAATTACGATCTTTCAAACATAGAGTATAAACAGCTGAATTTTTAGTTTGCTAATCAAGTTAATCGCTAGCATAAATATACATAAAGGTGCTACATCTTCAACTAAGAGGGAGTTAAATTGTCAGCGGTTTATCACCTATGTGTCATATAGATGAATCGCGGAAATTGAGCTAAATCAGAGATATGGATCTCAAATGTGAAAGACTTGTTAGAGTTTGTACAGTATTAGGCTTCCACAGTTATTTTCACTCCAAACCTTTCGTAGTAACATAAAACAACACTGGGGCCAAGAAAATGCCATTAGTGCATACCTGACAAGATCTACAGGAAAGACAGTAACAGTTTTACAAACATGGCAGGTGAATAATGCTAATGGTCACATCAACTTAAAAAGATGTAATCTTTACTACTTAACAAGATAGATCTCTAATATTTATCACCACAAATTTACAGAAATTTCACCAAATATCTCTGTGGTCGCCAAATCAACGAAAATATGGTGCATTATTGAATGTCAACAATAACAACGTTACCCCAGTGCCTCAATGGCTCCCTCAAATTGCGAGGTAGGATGAGACAGATGTACACTGCCTTGCCTTTGTGTTGGCAACACAAAGAGGTTGTTTCCGAATGACCCAAGATGAAAATTGTGTCGAGAACTGCATCAAAGGACCGCTACTTCACAAGACAAAGAAGCGCAGCCACTTTAGTGAGAGCCATTTTGATTTATTCCGTAAGCCAATTTGATTTATTCACAGGAGAAAGAAGCATTATTGAATTTCATGATCACAAAATTACCAAATAGCAATATGCTCACAAAAGTAGCACAAAGTTTATATAGTACAACCACGTGCCTCTGTAGAAAAGTAGCACAAGTGACAAACCTGGCGTAGTTCACCATATAAGTTGATCAATCGACATCCCAGGTTAAGTGCCTCTGAAGATAATGGGTGTAGTTCTACTACAGCATCTGGAGATTGTCCCATTGCTAAAAAGGTGAGAATCATAAGCCATGTGCTAACCAAATCATCACCAATAACTTCATACTCAATCTCCAGAAAACTCATGACGACAAAAACAAACTCTCTCGCTACGGAATGTAGTACTTCAACCTGTCCCAAAATGTCGGGATCCCAACTTGAGTTCCACAGCTGACTCACCTTGGCATAACATGACAGCAAAAGACCATAGCTTATCTTAAAGAAGCTAAGACAAGCTCCTCCAGAATCATCCTCTGTTCGTACATAGATCCTTTCACGCACCATGGTAGATAGTATCTTATTCACAGATTTGAGAGCAATGTTAACATCATTCAAGAAAGTTTTAGACTCAATATTAGACTGGAGATGCGTTCCGAGATCAAGTAACAACGGCTCAGTACTGAGCACAAAGAAATCGAAAAAAGACTTCCGTATATTCCAGCTAGTCGCTTTACTCTTCTCGGAGATCAAATTACTAATCTTTGAAGGCTCGGTAGTAGACTGAACTCCAGTGGTTCTTAAAGCATCTGAATCTTGTGAGTCCTTCTTGTGCTTTTTCACACAAATGACAAACAAACGAAACATTTCTCCTATGCCTGACAAAGCCTCTACCTTTCTCTTGGAAACAAGATTTTCTAGTTTATCAAAAAGGTGTCTGAGATAACTTTTGACCAAAGTTCTTGCATTTTCCAATTTCCATTCAACTAAAGAACTGTATTTCTCAGTGCCGTGTAAGCTAAGATATTCATCCAGATGAACCACATGAAATAATCCATAAGAGACACTCTCTTGAACAAAATTGAACAACTTTTGAACTATTGAATTACCATCATCCCTGATGTGTTCAGGAAGCATACCCATTACGTGTAGCAGCGGTTCGAGCAGTTTCTCTACAAAATCACGGAATCCATTTTTGCGACATGGATGCACTGTCAAAAACTTGGAAAATTGCTCAAGCACCAAGCAAGATAACTCTGTGATCAAGTTTCCCACATCACTATCTTGAAGACCTTGTGCAAAGGTTTTTATTACAAGTTCAAGCAGTGAACTAGCTGTAACCATCCACAAATCCAGATTTCCATTCAACAATCGACCATGAGAAGTAAATAACAACTTTAAGCAGTCATTCACAGAAGTATATATTTGACACTCTGTCGTGATAAAAGAGGATCTTTTGATATCATTATCCAGATGATCTAACTGATGCAAGGTACTCCTGGCTACACATGAAATCACCTTCAACAAATCACGTGACACGCTCAATGAAACTTGTCGTCTTGATGATTCTTCCAGGCAAGATTTAAGAATTTGCCAACATCTAAAATCCAAGCAGAACTGAGACTCATCAGACTTCTTGTCTTTAGTGTGGATTTTCTTCTCCGAGGTGATCAACAATGACTGAATCCAGTTATTAATGTGCATTATCAATCGGGAAATACTCAAGGTGTTAAATTCATGCTCTTCGTCATTGTCTTTTTCTATGGCTCTTGAAATCACAAAATCAAAAATCAACTCTACCTTCCTGCATCACAAGTTCTTTGTTGGTTATTCAAAGAATGCAGATTCTACATAAAGCAGTTACATTTCTGTAACAAAACCACTACCCTAGTGCCTCAAGGGCTACAGCAAATGGTGGGATACAAGGGGTCCAATGCACACTCCTCTCAACGCGTTAAACATGTGTTAAAAATACATGTAGACTGTTTCCAGATAATTACAAAAATTAAGTCGATAATTGCATCGAAAAACAAAGCACGCCCACTTAATTAAGCCATTTGCTCTATTACATCACAATCTAGGAACTATGAATAGTGAGTCTTTGGCTCCGTCACAGTTGGAAACAAAAGGAGGTACCTTTCCTCATAAGACAAATGTTGAATGTATTTCTATCAAAATGCAAGTGATGCAACCAATCCACAGTAGCTAAGCTTCCCGACTTAGCCGAAACAATTCAACCAATTAGAAAGATATGTTCTCCACTAGATTTTTTATCAACGCCAAGGAAGTTAACAACTTGGAGATGTTTTGATTAGTCAAATATAATCAAAAGCTGAAATATTGCAGCTGCTACTAACTTCTTCAGCTCTACAAACAACACTAACCACCTTAAAAATTTCCAGGTAACTGATCAAATTCTAACACCACAACTGAACTTCCCAAACAGTGGTTGCGCCAGGCAGGAGTGGTCGGCCTCGCTGAACAATGAAACAATTTTAGGTTTTAGTTGAAATTTTCGAAAAAAATTTCTAATTTGCTCTACTAAATTAGTAGTTATCCCGGCTAGAATTTTTTTGACCCTTAACATCAAATCCTGGTTCCGCCACCGTTCCCAAACTATAATTACAATTTGCCCCCAAAGTTAATTGCACTTGCCCTTAATATAACACGATTAAAATAACCATAACTCAATAAAATTCATCAAACCCATTTCATATTTCCAACAATATAACATGAAAAACATAATTAAATCAAAAACTCACTTCATATATTTAATTATAAAACATAAAATAAATCATGAATAGTTCAATACTAACTTATGGGGTTTGATTTCTTTGCTTTGAATAGATAAAGCAAGCTCCAAATTCCTCCATTGATGATTTTCAATCGTTTTTGCTTGTTCAATCTCCATTTTTTCTGGGATTTCTACTTCTTCAACACATTCTTGCCGAATTTTTTCAGTTTCTTCCTTTGTAATGTGAGATTTTTTTGAGGGTTTTGGAATGTCTGATGAATTTGACAGCTTTCTCTTATTGGAGTTCTTCATCTTCTTCTTCTTTGTATTCATGGATTTCTCTTTCCTTTCTGCTGAGCCGGCCATGGGAGGAGAGAGTACAGGGTCGAGACAATAACTGCAAACTTTTGGTTGAAAGAGGGAAGGGTTTTGCTGGGTTTTAGAAAGTAGAAAATTTGCGACTGAAGCAAGAAATGTTATTTTGTATTGGGTTAAATCGTAGCGTTTTTATTTGAATTGAGTGGTTTACCTTAATTTCGGTTTTAGTTCGATTTCGATCAAGTTTATTTCGATTAGCCATTTAAATCGTTTCAGGTTATTTCGAGTCAGGAACGGTTCAAGTCGATCAATATCAGTTTAGATGAGTTTTGAGTCATACTAGTATGTCTTTTTGAGCTCTGGGTAAAAAATTTGGCATAATGTTTCTTATATACTTTCAACTTGAATGTAATTGCGGCGACATCATTAAACTTATAGCGTGATTGCGGCGTGGCTAGAGACGCGTGAAAGTTATTTCCGTTTGCTCGTAGCCCATAATTCTATGCTGAGGCCTCGTTGCGAAATTGGGTGGCCATGAATCTGTCCAAATGGAAGCAACAGGGACCGGACACTTGGTCGATGGTGTTTTCGGTTGTTATTTGGTGAATTTGGAAATGGAAAAATTGTCGGTTTTTGATAGAGTTAACGATATCCCAAGCAATGTTTTCATTTTTCTGATGCAAAGGGTGTGGGAAATTCAAAATGCGAAAGAGTCGGTAAATACAAGTGGTTTACCAAGTGAACGACGTGTCAAGGAAATTTTTGTCAGGTGGGTTGCTCCTCCATTGGATTGGATCGCGCTTAACATTAATGGTGCGTCGAAGGAAAACCTTGGTATGTCGGGTGCAGAGGGCATGTTTAGGGATAGTGATGGCTGAATTATTGCAGCTTTTGCGGAGAATTTAGGAATTTAAACAGTGACAAGAGCTGTGATCATGGCACCGAGACGGGCTTGATGATGGCCAGAGAGTGGCAGATTCCGAGGCTTTTAATTCAAACGGACTCTAAAGTTGTTGAAAACTTCTTGAAGTCGAATCATGAACTACCTACTGCTCATTCACACATGCTAAAGATTTGTAAATGCCTAATTCAAGACATGCACTGGGAAGTGAAGTATTTCATATTTATCGGGAAGCGAATCGGTGTGCGGATTGGTTAACCAATTTGAGGGTTACCCAGCAACATCAACGTATCACCTTTGGAGAGAATGGATTGCCAACTTAACTGACTCGTCTTCCGCAACAGGAATTTGGTGGTGTGGCCTGGCCCCGTGTTGTTCCGTCTCTTAATGTTTAGTTAGTTTGTTTGTTTTTCGTTTTGGGTCCATACCTGCTTCTTTAGACAAAAAAAAAAAAAAAAAAAAAACTCGAATGTAATAAAACAATGTAAAGGATCAATGGAAGAATTCCTAAAATTAAAGTGTTCTTTTTTTAGAAAATGAATATTTTAAAATCCTCTCAGTCGATTCAGTTATTATCAGTTAGATAGATTTAGATTCGGGTATCACTTCGAATCGGCTACATTGAATTCAGTTTAATTTTGGTTCGATTCAGATTGAATCAGGTTGGTACTCTTCAAGTTACCCATATCGGGTATTCGACTAGCTATCAATTCAGATATTTTCGATCGTTTTTTCGAGTTCTGTTTTTATTTTGCCGGGTAATACTCGTATAAACTATCATCTCGACTCACAGATTAACTAATTAGTTGAGTTAGATAAAACTAATATATTTCAATTTATTAATGATGTCATACTCTAATGATTGAAACATAGACCTTTGAAAGTTAACTCGAATTTCAAATCGTTTATTCTTACTTTACTTATATTATACATACACACTATCCACTTAACAATGGTGCTAACTTAAATAGACGAGTCTAAGAGAGGTCAATCCTGCTTGGTGTAAATGTTAAATGATGATGGAGATTGATTTACGGGTGTTCTCCCCCTTGTGCTGAGGTGATCTAAAAGGCTTCAAAATTGCGTTAGATTATAAATTAAAAGGAGTTTAGGAGCATGGAGGTGGGTTAGGCATATTTCAGAGTCGTGATTAAGGCATCTCATTATAACTCGGATATGGATTATGAAGAACGCAATATTAACCCACATGTAAGTGGTTCCACGTTGATATAAAAGAAGAGAGTTTACCACTTTATAAGTTAAGGGGACAACTCTCTTTATATTCAATTGGTTTTAGAGTGGAACCCCTTAGGCTTATGAAGTGGATTCTCTCTATTCCATTTGAGTGCAGCTCAGGCCCGTTGCATGATTTAACAGGTTAATATACGTATTCTTACTAGTGTAATCCCTGTGTTAATGCACGGTTGATGATGTTATAGACTATAAAAATTATATATGGTATTTGTGATAATCAGAAGGTCTTACTTAAGACGACCATTATCCGTCTTAAGCTTAAGACGGATAGTAACCTTCTCACACAAATGCAAGTGGGAGGCAAGTGGGTATATCCATTTTCCACCCACTTGCCTCCCACTTGCCTTTGTGTGAGAGGCCACTATCCGTCTTAAGCTTAAGACGGATAGCGACCGTCTTAAATAAGAATTTGTGATAATATAAAGAGAATATTGTAGAAGGTAATTATATAAGCGGGAAGCTGAAAAGTTTAAATTACATATTCTTTTAGTATATAAGAGATTTTATTTTTCGACTCCATATCGACTTTCTACGATTATACATTTTTAAGTTCTACCTAGATAATAAAAATCTTCCCGTTTTCTTTCTTTAAAAAAACCCACAAATATTAATTACAGTCGCATTTCCATATTCCCCCGTCTTTCCAAAAACAAAAATCACGTTCCATCACCGTTACTCGATTTATTACCATCCCCGCATCCCCTACTTCAGACGTCAGAACAAACAAAACAAAACAAAACAAAACAAGGAATTGTGAAAAACGATGAAGCCACCAAGAAGGGCGATACAAACAATGGCCAAATGGCTAAAACGACAACCTCCAAAGGTCAAGGCGTTAATGGCGGTGATATCAGCCATGGCGACGCTAGTCTTGCTTAGAGCCGTCGTTCATGATCATGATAATCTCTTCGTTGCTGCCGAAGCGGTTCACGCTATCGGCATTGTTGTTCTTCTCTTCAAGCTCGCTAAGGAGAAATCATGCGCTGGTATTTTTGAATTCTGATTGTTTTTTTGGAAATTGGTGTTGAATTGAGGTTTTGTAGTTTGAGTTTCGATGAAATTTGCTTGTTTAAATTGTTTTGTTTTTGAAGAATGATGAGTATATTTGTGTGAAACCGTCTTATACGAGTGTTTTTGGGTTGAAGAATTGCATGTTGAGCTTTATCCAGCATAGTTAATTGATTAATTAGGTTTGTTATGTTGGCATAATTTGTGCTACCTTGTCAATTTTAATTTGCATTAGGTTTCGTAGTTAAATTGCTTCTCTTCTGGAGAACAATGAGTATTTTTGTGTAAAACCGTCTTACACGAGTGTTTTCCTACGGAAGAATTGCATGTTTAGCTTTATCCAGCTTAATTGCTTGATTAGCTGATTTGTTTCAAAATTCATGTGTTTGTTTTGCATGTGTATGTTTGAGATATTTAATTAGAGTGTTTTAAAAAAGTTACTCCTTCCGTCTCAAATCTCAATCATTTGTTTATCTTTTATATTCTTTTATGAGTGGTTTGAAGGCAAACAAATGATAGGAAGAAAGGAAGTACAAAGTACCTTGCAGATAATAGACACCTTTGTAAGGCTTGTTCGATCAAAGAGGAGTGTTTTTTTTTTTGCATGTGATGTTTGAGATTGTCAATGGTTTTGTTTATAAAACCGGGAGTTAACGTGCTCGAATATGGCTCCTTGTAAAGTTGTAATGTCATGGGAATAAATGCTTCCTCCATGGAGTTATATGGGTGACGCCTGTGCTATACCTGACTCCGTGGATGAAGCATTTATTCTCGTGGAAATAACACTGTCCTAAAAAAGTTAGGTTTGGACGCCGTAGTAAGGGTTTGTTCAATTAATTTTTTTTTAAACTTAAGTTGTTCGACTTGCATGTGTTTGTTTGCCAGGATATAAAACCTGAAGATTCCAACTTTTCTGTTTTCTTTCTATCTTCCTGTTAATATAGAAGTTTATGGACTTTTTTTAATTGAAATGAATTGGTTTTCATTTTCGACTTGTACATTGATGGAGTTTTAGTAGTCTCGTATTAATTTTCACTTTTGTAGCTGCAAGATTTTTTGTCTTTTAACATTTATGTTTGCTACGCCATTTGTTTTTGTCCTTTATTTTACTCACTATTCAGCTGTTTTATTTGAGGGAAGAAAGAAAAATTTATTCTGCTTTTAACTTCAAAGAACTTTGACATTTTATTGTCTGCATTTTAGATTTCAATGACCTTTTCCGCGTCTTCTAACTTTAAAGTCTGTTCATCTTCATTTACGTAATGATGTTAGCAGAAAGTTTAGATCTTCGTGATGACAATGCAATGTACAAAGGCACAAAGCTCTATATGCTCAATCAGTTCTGCAGATGCTTAGTATAGATTTTGGTACTCTAAATTAAAACTAAAAGAGGAGGAGCTTAATGGTTCAATAGTGGCCAAAGTTAGAAACATTGTCGTTTGGTTGAGGGGCATGTATGAAATTATTATGTGACTGAAAGCTTTTAGGAAGCGTATGATTTGGTTATGTTTTAGTGGTAATAATCTATTGCGAACAAAATTTATATGAGGAAAGTTAACCGTTGGGGATCATCAAATAGTTTAGATTCTTTAGATTTTGGATGATTTACTGCACCTCTTTTGCTGGTGCTGGTGGAGCTGCCGTGCTGTTATAAAAGGTCTTGTTACATCTCCAGTTTCTATGATGCCAAGGTTTCCATTCACGGGTTGGCGGTTGGCAGATGACACATAGACTTCGGTGGTGGATCAACATGTATAATTGTATATTGTTCATATATGACATATACGCAATAGGCTTATAACCCTTTTTGTTCTCTGGACACCACCGTTTATAAGGAGAGCAAATTTAGTTTGTTAAAGATTGGCGGCAAATTATTTCAATAATGTTCGTCATACTTTATTTTGATTTATTGTTTGGACTTTTTTTGCGTGCGTTTTTCTTTTCATTTTTCTTTGTTTGCCTCTCTTAGTCGATTCCAACAATTCATGACTTCATGTTATTCGTTTGAAATTGCTGCAGTAGGTTTCCAGTTTTATTGGCCTCCTGTTCAGTGTTTGTTGAGATGCTAGCCATGTTTTTTTCTTTTTTCGTGTGTCCTATATTTTCTGTCCAGTGCCGCTGTATCTTCAGACAATCATTCTTATTTGGATGATTTGCAGGACTCTCACTGAAATCACAAGAGCTTACGGCTATTTTTCTAGCAATAAGGCTTTATTGCAGTTTTGTCATGGAATATGATATACATACGCTGCTTGATTCAGCTACCTTGGCCTTTACATTGTGGGTAATTTATATGATTAGGTTCAGCCTGAAGTCCACTTATATGAAGGAGAAGGACAACTTTCCTATTTATTATGTGGTGAGTGAAGTGACTCTCGCTTTGTTGTACATTGTACATTGTTTAACTGAACGAGTAATGACTTAGACGAACAGGAAAAATCTCTGAAAAGCAAAAAATGAAGGATGATTTTGTCACCTTGATCACCTTCACAGGGGAGCTGTACGTTAATGGTAGAGCCAGAAACAGAAAAGAGGAGAGGAAATCCCTTCTTCTAGGTAGAAAGAGGATTAGAATTTAGAACCCAGTCCATCACAATAGAAGGTGGGAGAAGGAGGTCCAAAATTGATTAGATAGAGGATTATAACCTTGAAACTTTTTATTGTTTTCATCTACTCTTCCGAATCTCACACTGTTTGACATATAATCCAATTCTTCTGTGCATATAACGAATCCCTTTCCCTTTTTTTGCCTTTTAATCTGTTAAGCAATATTGTAATAATTGTACCTCCTCTCTCGCTTTTCTGCAGCTGGCGCCATGTGCTATTTTAGCATTCCTAGTCCATCCTTCAACTTCACACAATATTCTAAATCGAATCATGTGGGCATTGTGTGTATATCTAGAAGCTGTTTCAGTGCTTCCACAATTGCGGGTTATGCAAAATACAAAGGTGAGTGCGACTATCATCAATTAATCTGAAGCTTGTCATTGTGTACAACTTTTTCCCCTGATTTTTTTGTTCCCTTTTCAGATTGTTGAACCATTTACAGCTCATTACGTTTTTGCGCTTGGAGTAGCTAGGTTTTTGAGCTGTGCTCACTGGGTTCTTCAGGTATTATATTGAACTTACATTTCATGGTCGCATACGTGAATTACTTTTGTAGGAGTTCTAAGATAAAGCTTTGTTACTCCGATACTTCACTTAGTTGCTGTATTCCGTATCCGATACGTATTTTATTGGATACAATACGACACGTTGATACTTCATTTTAGACCAAAATATTGAAAATTTCGCACAAAATAGCCGTATCAGATACTCCTATACGTATTTTAGACGAGTCTGAGTGACATAGAGATAAAGTATGAATTTGAGAATTACTGATATTACAAAAAAAATCAAGTATTTATTGTCAATAGAATTGATTTAGAGGAATTAATGGTTCAAGGTGACATGGTAATTCGATGAATGTTTTCAATATCTCTCTTTCAACACCTTTTTGAACCTTTTCTCTCTTTAGCACTTACAAATAACAAGTTTTCCGCTAGGTAGTGCTGGTTTTGTCTTGTTGTTTATCCTACATAGCTCTCTGAATCGTTGATTAAATATTCCGTGATAACACTCGGTTCTCTTGCTTCGAATACAACGGAGATTGGTTTATAACATGGAATAATGTTGGTTGTTTTTTGTTTTCATCTAGGTTCTCGACAGTCGTGGCCACCTTCTTACTGCTTTGGGCTATGGATTATGGCCATCCTTTGTCCTCATCTCGGAGATTGTTCAAACTTTCATCCTGGCGGACTTTTGTTATTATTATGTCAAAAGGTTCAACATCATCTGCCTACTTTAAAATTTATCACGATACTGACCGTATTATGCGTAGTTACATCTTGATTTCAGTTCTTATTGGTATAACGGGCATTAGTCAGGGTTTTATCTGAACAGGGCTGGTCTCACCGTAATATGAGACTGGTCTGTCAAGATATTAATCATTCTTGTTTTGTCGGATGTAATATGATACCTCCTTTCACTAATCCTTCTCATTTCTTATAATTCTTGCAGTATCTTCGGAGGGCAACTTGTTATGCGTCTTCCTTCCGGTGTTGTGTAAATTTTCTTCCTGGTTTGACTAGTGACACCGTAAATCTGGTTTCGCCAGCTCAAGGGTAGATTTCGTCAACTTATAGATGTATGTCGCTAGCGCCCTGACATGGCCAATTTCAATAGGGCTGTTGTAAAATTTAGATAAAAACAAAATATTAGAGTAATGAAGTGTTCTTAAGAATTCGTTAATTTTATCGCTGCCAATGGTCGATTTCAGGCAATTACTAGAGCAGAAGAAAATTCCTTGTTCTATGTGTTCTTGATTTCTTCTCAGCTTTTGGCTCTAAGCCGGGAAAACTTGTAAAATCTTCTCCAGATTAACTTTAAACATTGAGCTAAACCTTTGATTGATACTTGAGAATTTGTGATATAACAATAACATTACCTCAATGCTTCGGTGGCTCCAGCAAATCGCAGGGTAAAATGAGGTCGGATGTACGCAATCACAATCTTTGCGAATGACCAACATAAAAATTGTGTCAAAAGATGCACCAAAGGACTACGACTCACCATAGAATGAGATGTAGTCACTTTAGTGAATCGTTTGCTTTATTTCATCATAATCCGGAACTTCATTGGCATTGAAAACAATATTGCTAGTAGATCATTCAATTCAAGAATCTGTTTATCATCATTCCAGAATTTGGGGTGCAGTCCAATACATAAAAAAGCTCTTAGCATTCATAGTTTACCAGTGTCAAAACTCGAAAGCTACTTGCTGGAGTTAAAATTTACTCCCAAATTTGTTTGTAATCACTAATATTCAATTTCTTGGAAAAAAACAGATGAATTAGCTACACCTAATTTTATGGTATCCTCAATTTCAATCTCTATAAACCCTAAAATAGAATAAATATCATCTGACATTGGGTGAGATCTATCAGCAACCCTAAATTCATGCGTTTTTCCGTTAACTTCCAGCCAACTCATTCCAGGGATCTTCTTCAGACCTTTATCTCGAAGGAAACTCCTCATTTTTGCTACTTTATCCCACTTTCCATTAGCAGCATAAACATTAGACAACAACACGTAATTACCGGCATTTTTAGGTTCTAATGAAATGAGCTTCCCGGCTGCCAACTCGGCAACCTCGGTGTCTGGGTGCTTTCTACAGGCGCTTAGCAACGGCCCCCATACTCGAGCATCCGGTTTACAGGCCATGGAGTTGATAAGATTTGTTGCTTGACTGATATATCCTGCCCTGCCCAAAAGATCCACCATACAAGCATAGTGTTCTTGACTAGGTTGATAACCACAGGTTTCCTTTATTTCTTGGAATACTTTCCACCCTTCTTCAACCCGACCTGAATTTACACAAGCTGTTAAAAGTCCGAGAAATGTCACATTGTCAGGTCTGAGATACGAGTCTTTCAACTGCGCGTATAGAGCGAAACATTGTTGCCACTCACCGTGCTTAGAGTAAGCACTAATCATCGAATTCCATGTAATTATGTCCTTACTAATAATTTCGTCTTCATCAAATAATTTTCTTGCCATTTCTATGCACCCACATTTTGCATAGCTTACTAGAAGTTCAGTATTCACGGAGGGCGTAGAACACAACCCTATTTTGACTCCAATACCATGAACATACTTCACTAGATCTAACGCGCTAGCATTCACACAAGCAGGCAAGACAGTAAGAATTGTAGGAGAATCAAGCCTAAATCCATCAGACTTCATTTCGACAAAAAGGGAAAGAGCCTCGGAATATTGGCCATGTTTTACATGACCTTTGATGATTGTGCTCCAAGAAACTTCAGTCTTTTCAGAAACCAACTCAAAAACCTTTCTCCCAATTTCAACATTATTGCATTTACAGTACATATCTATCAAAGAATTCTGAACTGAAACCTCACAATCTAACCCATTTCGGATGCAATATGCATGAACTTCCCTGCCCAATTGAGGTGAATTCAATCCTCCAATAGATGTTACGGTTGCAAGTGCAGTGAAAAGGTCCATCCTCATCCCTTCAGTAATCATTTTCCCCACCAAATCCAGGGATGTTCTCAGATGTCCATATCGACAATACGCTGAAATCATCAAATTCCAGACAACATTGTCCTTTACAACCATTTGCTTGAAAACCAAAATCGCACTCTTTAAGCAACCGAGCTTAGAATACATAGTCAATAATGCAGTGCCTACATCCAAATATCCACTATGTCCACTTACTACAATCAAACCATGAACAGACACCCCCAACTTTATCGACTTCAATTCTACACTAGCTCTAAGCAGATTAATCACACTAATCGAATCCGGCTGAATACTCTCCTCCATCATCTGCTTAAACAACATAAAACTTCCACCAGCATCCCCATCCCACAGACAATTCACAATACGCGAGTTCCAACGATCCAACCCTCTCTCAGACATTTCATCAAACAACTCACGCGCATTCTTGAAAACTCCTAATCCATTATAAAACTCTACCAATGCATCAACAACTCCGTCATTCGAATCAAACCCAAGTTTAACCAAATGCCCATGAACCCTTTCACCAAAACCAACATCATTTACTTCCTTACATGCCCTCACAACAAAAGGGTATGAAATTTCATCAGGGTACATAAAGTTCGACACCATTTTATTATAGAACAAAAGGGTTTGATCCCATTCACCAGATATTGTACAAATTTGAAGAACCCTGTTGTAAAGATCAAAATTTGGGCATGAAATCGCATTAAAAACGTGCAAAGCATAATCGTAGAACCCGATTTTTGAGTAAGATTCAAAGAGTTTGGAGGATAAAGAAGGGTTTTGGTGATGGCCATGTAAAATCAACCTTGCATGGAATTGTTTGAGAAGGTTTGGTTTATTGCAAAGATTTAAGAGAGAAGAAAGAGTTGAGATTGGTTGTTTAGTTAGGTAGTTGAGTTTTGGCGGGAAAGGAAGATGTAAGTGCCTTGAGCAAAAATGGTGGTGCTTAAAAACAAACATTAAAATTTGCTATGAAGATTGAATTTAAGTTGTTTGTCCTACTTTATGCAAAATGGGTCGTTATTTGACCCGTTTTTAATTTTAGACGGATACTTCCGTTGTTAATGAGAATTTAATAATGAAACCTCGAAAATTGAGCCCCGATCTTGATGGATGCTGATCTTGATTGTTGTTATTAGAGGCTTAGTAAATCTCATCTTCTATCTAATAGGTGAAATCACAAATTTTTCCTCCAATTTTTTTTTTAATAAGGAAGGTATTGTATTCACTAAACAATAGAACTAATAATTATGATGTATTTCATTATATAATTTTTTCCATTAAAATTAATCTTTTCATCAAATTATATAATTTTCACCAAACACTAAACTATAATATTTTAATTTAAGTATAAATAATATAAAACTATAAATTATTAACACCTTTATTGATTCTATTATTTGAGAATGATTTGACTCATACTGTGTATAAACAAAACTATAAATCGTTTTGATTACTTCTATAACAAAAAAAAAAAAACTTTTTACAAAAATGCATTTCAGCATATTACTCAATTCTCTTGGATTAATTTTCAATTTTAATTTTTTTTTTCTCAAAAAAAATAAATACAATAACGAGAAAAATGAACAATTAATGAGATACCACTGTTATTTTACAAATCAATTTTACTTAGTTTTATTGAATAATTTTACAATTTAATTTTCTTTTTCTCATATCAAAATATAATGACGTGAAATATGAAAAATTAATTAGATGTTAATCTAACATGATTAAGTAATATAAAAATAAAGACTCTATAAATACCGCGCATTTATTGCGCGGGATCTAAACTAGTCTATATCTATATATATTATTAAAAGAGGCTTTTTTCGAGCGATATTAGAACGTCCACA
>VHZZ01010124.1:3703-35324 GCA_009801015.1 Silene noctiflora | reverse complement strand
TCTTGTCATGTACGTGTAACAACCGATAAATATTTTGTTTACTAACATGATATTGAATATATTAAATTAGCTAATGTGTAGTCTTACTAATGTCAAATACTCCATATTAAACTAAATAATTACGAAAACTAAGAATAGTCATATATTTTTAATGAAAATAAATAATTGAGTAAAAGGTGTGAATTCAACTTCTATTTAACCTTAACTTGACCCGTACATACCATATATGTGAGGAAATGTTTATCAAACTCTATACTTCAATATTAATAAAATAGTACGGAGTACAATTTTATAGAGATGCCATAAGAAATGTAAGACATTTAAACTGATTTAAACTAACTCTTTTTGCAATCACCTACAAATGTAAGACAAAATCTCTTATCAAACGGTTTCAAGATAACAACAATATAGTATTGTGAGACCTCTCACATAAGAAGTGGTTACTTTTTCAATCTCATTATTTTTCTTTTTATTTTGCCAGTTATTAGTAGACATTACAAACATGTCAACTGTTTCAAGATTGGCTTGGGTCAATTCTCCTATTCATTAAGTGACCCAACGTCCAATAGCACATTGCCGATAAATTACTTCCTAAGGGGTTTGCTATATTCCGCTCATAGTTTTACTCATTCCGCCCCTAACATATTATCTTATTGTCCCTGAGTTATTAAAATTCCTTTATACACTACTTCCTTTTTTTTTCCCATTTTCGAAATTCGATTTCAAAATTTGAAAATCCCGCTTCAAAAATTAATAAAGTCAAAACAGGTTCAAAAAATCAAAATCCTACATACCACTTTTCATTCTTTACATATTTTAGTAACGTTGATTCTCGTATATTATTATACGATAACTAATAACCAACAACGATTAAATTAAAAACAAAAATGACGATTAGAAACGAAAAAAATTCAAACGACCATAACTTTGTGCCCGGGTGTCTGATTTTGACGATTTTTTTCTTCACATCGCTTAACTTTATGAAATGAACACAATGGTAAAAAAAATAAAAATTGGAAAGTGGGCCCATTCGTGTGAAAAACACGAACTGACCTAGGTCTGTTCCTGTAAATCATACGAATGGGCCTAGGTCAGTTCATGTGGATTACACGAATTGGCCTGGGTTGCTTCGTGTAAACCACATGACTCGGCCTAGGTCAATTTGCGTGTTTTACATGAATGGACCATTTCATTTTTTTCCATTGCGTTCGTCTCGTCGAAATAAGCGATTTGAAAAAACTTCGTCGAAAATGGACATTCGAGCACAAAATAATGGCCGCTTAAAGTTTTTCGTTCTTAATAGCCAAATTTTATCCCAATTTAAATTATTATTATTTATCGTTTATGTTATCAATGCTAACAGAGATAAAAATTTCGTTAATTCTTAAGTTCAATATTATTTTTATGTTAATTCATCGGTAATTAATACTATAATTCATATCTAATTTAAGTTATCGTCACTTATTTTCGATTAATCGATACAAAATAATGTTAGAAATATGTTGTAGAGAGAGAAGGACAAAGTTGAAAAGTTAAAATGAAAAATATGGCGAAATGAGTAATATAGGTGCAGAATTAGGGATGACAATTATGGTCCAAACCAAAAGAGAAGGAAAAAATTCGATCCAAACCCACCCTTTAAAAACCCATCCCCGATCCACTAATTAAAAACCCATATCCATATCCACTATTGAAAAACCTGAACCAAATCCAAACCCGATCCATTCACGTCCGAACCCGATTCGATCGGATATTTTTGAAAATTTAGACTTTATTAAACTTTCTATTTTCTAAGATTAATTTTTTATGTAGTCAAATAAAGTTTCGGATTATATAGTGGATCGGGTATGGATTTGGAGCGGTATGACTGTATGAGTTTGAAAAAAGTATAATGGATGGAATATAGATTTTAAAATTTTGGATATGAATCAGATATTGATATACATCTGTCGTCTAATAAGTAATTGGATCGGTTTGAATGGCAAAACTCAGCAATTTTGCTACCAAATTGCAAACCCTATACTGCCTTTTCATTCACATAGATATTCACAGACAATTACTCAATCAATCTGATTCTTTCTCAAACTCCATTGATTCATTCTCTCAAATCCCTCTGCCTRAACCTTCAATCTTTGTCACCAATTGAAGAAGCAAGATTTTCGTTGGTATGTTTCTTTTTTAATTTTTTTTTTTTGTTTTTTTTGTTTTTAACATTTGCATGTATGCTCAACGAATTGATATGAACTCGCATTTGTTATGTATTTTTTTTATTTTCATTTTTTATGTTCCTCTTCCATTGATTTCTGGATTTTCTGCATTTTTTGTTAACATTATAGTGTATTTTTGGAGATTGGATTATAATTCTTGGTTATTTCTGCTAAATTGATGAGTCGGTTTAATCAAATTATTTTAATAGTCACATAATTTTAATATGTTAAATTTTACAGACGGTATACAAATATTGTGAATTTGTAATCTTGTGTTAATTATTATTTTGGCAATTCTCTAATGGCCTGTTTGGCAATGAGGATTTCATTTCCAAATTCACCGTTTGGAGAATTAGCAAGATTTGAATTTGGAATTTTATGAAATCCATGCCCACCCCCAACGTATTTGCAAATATTGTGGCTCAATCTCCCCTGCTTATCAATATCCACTCACTATTATCCTTTAATTCTACCTAATCCAATCTTACCTTCATATTTATGCTGTACCAAATCCTTAGTTGTGCAGTACAATGGTCATCAATTGATTGTACAGAATTTTCACTTTGATTATTGTCAGAGTTTCCAATTCGTGCTTTATTGTTCTTTGACATTTGATTTCATGGTATTTAAACCGCAAATCTGCCAGGTATCTATGCTTGCTCTACTCTTCAATTGTTTTATTTATGTCCGGTGATCAAGATTTATGGTTTTTCTTTGATAATTTTTGGGAAATTAGGGTTCTTACTTTGAAGGTATAGAAAATGAAGCTAAACTAGACTGAACTGAATAGAGCTGAATTGAACAGAAATGAGTTAAAATCCCCTATCTACTAAAAGAATACGTAAACTAACGAATTTTCCCTCCAGAAAAACATTTTTTGAAATAGGGTTTTTCTAATATGTGCCCTAAGGGCACAGGATAAGAAGTTAAATAGGGAAATATTTTCAAGATTATATCACTAATTATGGTAGATATGAGTTTCAACTCTAATTTATCACGATATATTCTTAACAATATTTCCCTAATTAGATTATTAACATGTGCCCTAGGGCACATGTTAGAAAATCCGAAATAGATAAGAAAGTTACGATAATTTAATTGTATTCACTAATTAAGGAAATTAATAATTATAATGTATTTCATTATATAATTCTTTTCGTTAAAATTAATCTTTTTTTATCAAACTATTTAATTTTCATTAAATACTAAACTATAATATTTTAATTAAAGTATAAATGATATACCTATAAACCATTAGCTTTGTAGTATAAAAAATACTTTGTAAAAAAAAAAATACATGTCATCACATTACTCAATATTTTTGGATTAATGTTAAGTTTTAATTTTGTTTTGCTCGAAACAAGATACAACAACGAAAAAAATATCAATTAATGAGATACCCTATTTATTTCACAATTCAATTTTATCCGTTTTCATGGAAAATTTTACAGTTCAATTTTTTTAGTCATATCAAAATATAATGACGTGAAATATGAAAAATTAATGAGGTGTTAATTTAGAATGATTAAGTAATACAAAAATATATGAACTCTATAAATATCGCGCATTCATTGCGCGGGATCTAAACTAGTTAAGTTTAAAAGAACAGGGCCGTAATACTTGATCCGTCACAGGTTTTTATCCGTAACGAGGGTTTCCATTTCATACCTTCCTTTTTCAGCCGAAGGCCCTCCTATTTCAAACATATATATACAGGAAGACGGTCAATTTCCGTAGCTAAACAAAGCTGAAGAATAATGGTTAGTTAAACAATGCAAGGAATTGATCATCAACAGCAGCAACAATTAGCCGCTCTTATCTCTGCCGCACTCGGCAAAGGCGGTGCCGACTCGTCAAGCGATGGTGACTCCGATGAGTCGATACGAGTCGCTGCTGTCAAGTCGCTTCACCGATTCATCATTTACCCTCCCAACTCGCTCCTCCTTTCTCATTCCCCCGCTTTTCTCTTTCAAGCCCTCTCTCAACTCATTTCCCACCCGTATGTTCCCTTTTCTCGTACTCTGTATTATTTTATTTATGTGTTATGACTAATTTTAGGGCGAACTTTTAATGTCATAATGTAAACTATTAAAAAAAAATCGATTTTTAGGGGCAGGTGCCCCTGCCCGTTCCCCTGGTAGTGCCGTTAGTTCCGCCACACTGATTAATTTAATTCAATATTGCTAGCCCCTTAGTTCCGCCACTGCTTGCTGAATAATGTTTTTTTTTTATTGTTGTTGGCTGTCGAATTGCAGGTCGTATTCAGTGCGTGAGTCGGCCGCTACCGCCTATGGGGCATTGTCGGCTGTCTTATGTTCTATGCCACGTCCTTCTACGGGGCATTCTCTGGTTAGCCGTTACATTGCCTGGGCATTGCCATTGCTGAATAATGTGACCGCCACGGATGGTTCATTGATACTTGCTTTACACAGTCTTCGTGAATTCCTTAGTGTTGCGGAGGCTGGGGCTACCCACACATATGCTTTCTCGATTTTAAAAGCCTGTCGACAACTGCTTGAGGATGACCGAATAACACTTCATCTGTTGCCTCACCTCTTGCCTCTTTTTACTCTTCTTTCGTTGAAATTTTATAACTGTTTTCGACCGCATTTTGTTGATATTGTGGACTTGCTTCTTGGATGGGCTATGCTTCCTGATCTTCCTGATTCTGACAGGCGGCTTATTCTTGCTACGTTCCTGCATTTTCAGAATTACTGGCCGAATAATCTTCATTTTCCTTTAGGTTTGTTGTCTAAGTTTTTAGGTGATATGGATGTGCTGCTTAAAGATGATACTCCTGCCACTTCACACCAGTTTAACCGACTTCTTGCGCTCTTTTCGTGCTTTTCTGCTGTCCTTCAGTCAACCGCTTCTGGTTTGCTAGAGATGCATGTCTTACACCAGATAATTGACCCGTTGATTAACATCATCCCACAGTTGATGTGCTGCCTTTCTTTGTTAGGAAAGAAATTCGGGTGGTCGAAATGGATTCAAGATTCTTGGAGATGCTTAACTCTCTTAGCTGAAATTTTAGGTGAAAGGTTTGCTGTTTTTTATCCGCTTGCGCTTGACGTCTTGTTTCAGAGTTTACATGTTGATGGCTCTGTTAAGCCTATGAAAGACGGGAGGCTTAGTTCGTTTCTGATTCATGGGGTTTTGAAGACTAATCTTCAGTTATTGTCCCTGCAAAAGTTGGGCCTTCTCCCATCATCTGTTCATAAGATTTTGCAGTGGGATGCTCCCATTTCTCAACTGCGATTACATCCTAACCATTTAGTGACGTCGAGCTCTGCTGCTACTTATGTTTTCTTGCTTCAGCATGGGAATGATGAAGTTGTCCAACATTCCATCAACTTATTGTTTGACGAGTTAGGGATGTTGAGCGGCATTCTGCGTGGGGACCTTGGCAATCGAGATGTGGATAACAACTCTGTCTATGCTGATACCTACTCAAAGCTGGAGTTGTGTGCATTCATCAAATTTGATTTCAACGTTTTGCTAAGCTGTGTTTTCCCCAGAAAGGAAGATATTTTGTTCACCCAATCTGACACAGCCAGTTTATTGCTCCAAAAGTCAGAAAAAGTGGCATCATTTCTAATGACAAATTTGTGCCCGTCCAATTCATCTGTTGCAAGCTTTTTAGAGCTGCGAGTGACTATTCTTGAGGCTCTAGTTAGGCTCACTTCAGTAGAGCTATTGAGTAGGTGTTCCATTGAACTATTCCAGAGTGATTCTGCTGAGAAGACAGATAAAATTTGCATGAATCCGAGCCTTACCATTCCAAAATGTTTAGGGATAGTAATAAATCATTTAAACAAATACAGTTGTATTCCTTTGAAAGCCCTTGATGATAACTCTCCCCTAGCCGCCAAAATGAAAGCCCTAGATTGGATATCCAAGTTCTGTGAGGATATGACTAGAATATATGAGAGATTGGGAGGTAATGTTGTTCCTTGTGACGATCCTGGATATAGTTCTGCCGTGTGGACTCTAGTATCCTCTTTACTTGGTGCTGGATTTGACAGAGAACCAAGAGTGAGGTTTCAAGTGGCGGTAGTCTTTGGGGTAATTTTACGAGCAAAACTTGTCCACCCCAAGCACTTCCATCAAATGGCAGAATTTGTTGTTGAAAAGATTGGGGATTCAGATGCTAATGTAAGAGGTGCATTTGTCAGACATCTTTCTGATTTCCTTCCAGTAGCTGTTTATCTGTATGGTTCATCAGATAGTGGTATGGTTAGTGTGTCCAGGTCTAATTTCTGCAAGATAGGAAATCAAGCTGGCATGCACTGGAGGGGTGTGTTTGCCCTGAAGCAACTGCCACAGCGCCTGCAACCACAGCAACTTGTTTCTATTTTGAGTTACATCTCTCAACGATGGAAGGCACCTCTTTGTTCTTGGATTCAACGGCTTATTCTACATTGCAACAGTGTGAAGGACTTAAATCCAGGCCCAGTGGAGGAAATAGGCTCCTGTGGTAACAATAGTCTATGGAGGGATGCAATACTTGATGGCGATGTTCTTGAAAGAATCAACTTAGTGAATAACTTAGCTGGTGTATGGTGGGCTATACATGAAGCTGCTAGATATTGCACAACTACCCGTCTCAGGACCAACCTTGGAGGACCAACTCAGACTTTTGCAGCTTTGGAGAGAATGCTTCTGGATGTGGCGCACATGCTTCAACTAGTTACCGAGCATAATGATGGAGGTTTGAGCATAATGGGCTCCAATGGTACACGTTTATTGCCAATGAGATTACTACTGGACTTTGTCGAAGCTTTGAAGAAGAATGTATACAATGCTTATGAGGGTTCATCTGTACTGCCATGCGCATCCCGGCAGAGCTCCTTGTTCTTCCGGGCAAACAGGAAGGTCTGCGAGGAGTGGTTTTCTCGTATTTGTGAACCAATGATGAATGCCGGATTGGCGTTGGAGTGTCATGATGCTGTTATCCAGTATAGTTCTCTGCGCTTGCAGGAGCTCAAGAATACTGTGGTGTCCACCTTGAGGGAAAACACACAGATGACTGATAACCAATATAAAACAAGGTCTAAATCAGCTCGAGATGTTATGTGTGTTGTGCGATGCATGGCTTTGGCTCTGTCTAAGAAACATGAATCTGCTGCTCTGATTGGCTTGCAAAAATGGGCGCATTTGACCTTTTCTCATTTGCTTGAGGAAAGACAACAGGCAGCGGAGGACAGTCTGACATCAGGACCTTTCTGGTGGATCAGTGGTCTTGTACATCAAGCAAATGGAGAATATGAAAAAGCTGCCGCTTTTTTCACTATTTCGCTGCAAACAGAGGAATTCCTTAGTTCTGTGGGAGCCGATGGCATACAATTTACAATTGAACGTGTTATTGAAAGCTATGCTGCAATTTCTGACTGGAGGTCTCTTGATTCTTGGCTACTGGAGCTACAAAATTTACGGGCGAAGCATGCTGGAAAAAGTTACTCAGGTGCTATGACCACAACAGGCAATGAAATAAATGCAATCCATGCGCTTTCGCACTTTGACGAGGGCGATATTCAGGCAGCTTGGGCGTCCCTTGATTTAACTCCCAAAAGTAGCTCTGAACTTACTCTTGATCCAAAATTGGCATTGCAGAGGAGTGAGCAGATGCTTTTGCAGGCATTGCTATATAAAACTGAAGGCAAACTGGATCTAGTGCAAGATGAATTGGAGAAAGCCAAGTCAATGCTGGATGAAACTTTGACAGTTCTCCCTCTAGATGGATTTCCTGAAGCATCACCAGTTGCCATTCACTTGCATTGCATAAAAACACTTGAAGGGTACTGTAGTCTTAATAAACTACAGGATAAACCTCAGCAATTGGCATCTATTTTGAATCCATATCTTCAAGCAGTGCATCTGCCTATGTGTATTATCCAGCAGGATTGTAATCCATGGATGAAACTTTTTAGGGTGTATAGAACTATCCTACCTTCATCCTCCGTTACGTTGGAGCTCTGCAAGAATTTGATGGGTTTGGCTCGCAAGCAGGGGAATTTGGGTTTGGCTAATCATTTCAAGAACCATCTCAGGGATCAAATTAATAGTTGCTTGGAGGTAAGTAACCACCAATTCCTACTGTCAAGTTTGACATATGAAGAAATCTTGTTGATGTATTCTGAGAACAAGTTCATGGATGCATTTACGCATATGTGGTCATATGTGAAGTCATGTTTCCTCTCTTTAGAAAGCTTAGATTTTGTTATGCCTGATCATCAGCTGAAGGCCAAAGCATGTCTGAAATTTTCGAACTGGTTGAGGCGGGATTATGCTGATTTTAAAGTTGAAAATGTTGTCCTGGATGTTGTCTCCACCTTTAACCAGTCTGGTGGAGGAAATGAATCCTCAGTAGAAGAGAGTCTGATCTTTAAACCAAACACGCGTTTAGTTATCGAGGAAATAGCTGGAATAGCAACAAAATTGGCTACACGTCTTTGCCCTACTATGGGGAAGTCCTGGATTTCGTATGCATCTTGGTGCTTTTCTCAAGCTAAAGAGAGTCTTTCTCCTTCACACGGAACTGTCCTCCATTCATGCTCTCTTCCTCCTATTCTCGGTCCAGAACTACCGCTAAAGAGGTTCAGTTTGACTGAGGATGAGATATCAAGAGTGCAATCCATCATTTCCCAGTTTCTTTTTGCAAAAGATGCAACAGCTTTAGTGAGTAAAGTAGTGAATGTAATTGAAGCTGCAGCTGCAGCACCTGGTGCGGAAAATTTTGCTTGTGAATCTCTGCTTGCTGTTGTATCCTCTCAGCTTCGGAGGACCTTGCTGGATGAAAATGTGCAAATAGAAGAAGACATAACACCATTTTCCCTCAACGAATTGGTTGACATTTGGTGGTCATTGAGGAGGAGAAGAGTGTCCTTATTTGGGCATGCTGCTCATGGTTTTGTACAATATCTGTCATATTCATCCACCCAAGTCACTGGTTCTCCGCCAATTAACCATGATTTAAGATCCTTTAACCAAAAAAATGGTAGCTTAATCCTGCGGGCCACTCTTTACATACTACACATTCTTCTGAATTACGGTTTGGAGTTGAAGGATACACTTGAGCCTGCTCTTTCTGCTGTCCCGTTGTCGCCATGGCAGGTTGCAAATTGTTTTATGTTACTATTTGGTTTCTCTCTGGTCATGTGAGACGGTCTTACAATAATCTTATCTTAAGATGCTGCCTGGATTGTAACACAGGCTTTTTCAAGGACAGTTACAGATTTTCATAGAGGCATTGATCTCCTAGATCTGTTCTGAAAATTCTATAGAACAGTGTCTTGAAAAGCCTTAAAGATGCTCTAAAACTACTAGATGTCATCAGAATCTTGAATTTTTAATGGAAGTTGTTAAGATCGGTCCAGTACCATTGTGTCTGTTTTAAAGCAATGCTTTGACTATAATCTGACACTGGTCCCTTTGTAGGAACTGACACCCCAACTCTTCGCGCGCCTAGGTTCTCATCCAGAACCTAAAACTCGAAAGCAATTGGAAGGCTTGGTAATGAGTCTGGCAAAGTCGACCCCATGGTCTGTGGTATATCCGACCCTTGTTGACGTGAATGCTTCTGATGACGGACCATCAGAAGAACTTCAGCGTATTCTGGATTGCTTGGTAAACCTTAACCTTACTATATATTTCACTTTTGTTTTTTTTTTTATATCTCGTCAAGGATGTGGCTATGAAAGCTGTGGATAAACTCTGTGGTCATTCTGTATCGGGGCATAACACCTAAGTTTGATCTCTTTGGACTTATTTTTTTGATTGGCTTAGTGTCATGGAAGAAACTACTTTTCAACTTTCAGAACAGAACCTCCGTAAAAATTCATACCGTGTGTTAACAAAGTTGATGCTTTTGTGGATATCTGATCATGTTCTTTTAACTTGTGGTGATGGAATAAGTGTACTATTTGACTGTGATGCATGGATGCTCTACCCTTGACTGTGAAACATGGATGCTCTATCCAGGATGGTGTATCCATGTAGCATCCGCATGTCGGACTTTAGCACTCTTGTATACTTAAAAATATAAATTTGAAAACGACTAGACCAAAAAAATAGATCAGTTATTATGGAGAGTAGAGATACATGATAAATACATGAACATGGAATCACACACTATAGGACATTGTGGAACACAAACATGCCTCACTTCCTCTTGTCTCTTTATCCAAACCAAACATGCCTCACTTCCTCGTCTCTTTATCCAAACCTTGATAATCAGGCATGATAACTCCAAATCAGTGTAAAGAAAGAATAGTTTGAGGGCTCAAAATCTAGTAATTGACCAAGTTAAACAAGTCAGATTAGATGGTAAATTATTCGTAAAACCAGCTAATGGGTTGTCCTCTAACTTGACGTGCCGTGCCTTTTTTTTCTCCCCTTTTTAATATTTACATGTCTAGGAGGTCATATGCTTCACCCTTTTTTTATTAATACTGAAGATTCAGTACTTGTTGGTTTTGAGTATGATAAAGCAACATGGCTAAATAGTTTGTCTGTGCGTTTTACAATTTGAATTAGCAGCTGAGAAAAACACTCCATCTATGTTTTCAACAAAGGAAACACGTTTCTGTCATCTAACGCCCCCTTTTAGGCACTGAGATAATGTTGTTGTTTCACATGTTCGAGTGTCAGACTCGTGTCTTATTGTGTCCGATATTCATGTCCATGCTGCTTAGCTTTTGAAGCACAGATCACTATGAAACTTTGTTTTAGAAATCTCTGATTATTCATTAGATAGTTTTTTGGTGAAGCACTGCAATGGTGTTTTATGGCTTTGAAGAGCCATGGCTGTTCCTTGGATGCAATCATCCCTGATACTGAGGTCTTGATGTGTAAGTGAGCTTGATGTAGACGTAGTTTGCTTAATTGATTGATTTTTTTATGGAACACAGATGAGTCTTTATCCAAGACTGGTACAGGATGTTAAACTCATGATATATGAGCTTGGAAATGTTACCGTTCTTTGGGAGGAACTATGGCTCAGCACACTCCAAGATCTTCATGGAGGTAGCCTTAGCTTACTGCTGTACCATGGTTTCTATGTTCTTTTACTTTTGCAAATCATTTCGTGGAACACTAACCAAAAAGGGCAGACTTTTTGAATTGATGGTGCAGCCTGTCCTATCAACCAACGTCAACTTTGACCACTAATCTCTAAATATATATGTAGTGTTGTATTGTAAATTTTGTTTTGTTTGATTTATCAAAACAACTATATTCATATTGTTGTTTTAAAAACTTGTTAACTACTGTATATTGAGAAAAAATATAGGCCTAAGTCTACATTGTTTGATGACTAAAGTTAGATGGGTACAGTAAAATAAGGATGGTGTGTCACATGCTTAAATCTTTAACCAAAAAATAATTATCTTCCTCTTGTGATTTGAACTTCTGTGTTTTGCAGATGTAATGAGGCGAATAAACTTGCTGAAAGAGGAAGCTGCGAGAATATCAGAGAACATTACTCTTAGTCAAAGTGAAAAGGTCAAAATAAATGCAGCAAAATATTCCGCCATGATGGCCCCAATTTTTGTGGCCTTGGAGCGTCGTCTGTCTCTCATATCTAGAAAAGCTGAGACACCTCATGAGAAGTGGTTTCAGGATGAGTACAAAGAGCCAATAAAATCTGCCATTCTAGCCTTTAAAACTCCTCCACCGTCTGCTTCATCACTTGGGGATGTCTGGCGACCTTTTGATAGTATTGCTGCGTCCTTGGCTTCTTATCAGAGGAAGTCAACAGTTTCCTTACGAGAAGTTGCACCACAATTGGCTTGCTTATCGTCTTCTGATGTTCCCATGCCTGGCCTTGAGACGCAATTCATGCTGTCTGAATCTGAGAGAGACTTTGGTAGTACTTCACTGGGTATTGTCACAATTGCTTCTTTCTCTGAACAAGTAACTATCCTATCAACCAAAACCAAACCTAAGAAACTTGTTATTCTAGGCTCTGATGGTGGGAAGTACACTTATCTTCTAAAAGGAAGAGAAGATTTACGACTTGATGCTAGAATCATGCAACTTTTACAAGCTGTGAATAGTTTTCTTCATTCATATGCTGAAACTAGGAGTCGTTCAGTTGGTATTCGGTATTACTCTGTGACACCAATCAGTGGCCGAGCTGGTCTAATTCAGTGGGTGGACAATGTCGTAAGCATATATAGCACTTTTAAGGCTTGGCAGCAAAGAGATCAATTGGCTCAGCTTTTGGCTGCTGGTGGTGGTAATGTCAAAAACACAGTTCCTCCACCTGTTCCCAGGCCAAGTGATATGTTCTATGGTAAAATAATACCAGCACTGAAAGAGAAAGGCATAAAGAGAGTTATCTCAAGGAGGGACTGGCCTCAAGAAGTCAAACTTACGGTTCTTTTGGATCTTATGAAACAGACGCCGAGGCAACTTCTTCATCAAGAACTCTGGTGTGCAAGTGAGGGTTTCAGAGCTTTCAGTTCAAAGCTAAAGAGGTAAAACCTACACAAGTAAAAGATTTCAGTATTTGATTGCTGTCTGCTTTGAAAGTTGACTTTTGATCATGTTAATTTTCAAACCTATACTCTTTCTCTGTTCATCAATTATTCTGTCAAGATTCTCTTCTTATTTTTCATAGGTATTCCGGTAGCTTAGCTGCAATGAGTATGGTGGGTCACATCCTTGGTCTCGGTGATAGACATTTGGACAACATTCTGATAGATTTCTTCTCCGGGGATATTGTACACATCGATTATAATGTATGCTTTGACAAAGGACAGAGATTAAAAGTTCCAGAAATCGTACCATTCCGCCTTACACAGATACTTGAAGCCGCTTTAGGATTGACAGGATTGGAAGGAGACTTCAGGACAAATTGTGAGGCAGTACTTGGTGTCCTTAGACGGAATAAGGACATACTTCTAATGTTATTGGAGGTCTTTGTATGGGATCCACTTGTGGAGTGGACCCGTGGAGATTTTCATGATGATGCAGCCATTGGTGGTGAAGAAAGAAAGGGAATGGAATTAGCTGTTAGCTTAAGTTTATTTGCTTCTCGTGTGCAAGAGATACGCGTTCCTTTGCAGGTACTCCTTTATTTTGAAAACTCTTATTGTTAAGTCTATTGTACGTTTGCTATATTATTAGAAAACCAGTCTGTTAATTATATTTTTCTCAATCTGAATTACACTGGAGGGTTTAAGGGTCTTGTTGCTCTTAAGATTTCTTCTATTGTTACACTGATCCCTGTATGATGTTCAAAATGATATCAAAAGTAAATTACTCCTCATTTTTGTTACCTTTATCTCCATAAAAAGACCATAGTCACCGGATCATAGAGTTCAGCAGGAGCGTGTTTGAATTCAGAATATGTATATGGTTAAGGAAATTTTTGGACACGTACCCTCAATGTTGCGGATTTCTGGGGAATACCCTTAGTCTCACAGTTAGAGATCCGGCTTCTTGCTTAATACTTCAAATAAACATGACGTCAGTTTATCTCCTTGCTATGTCTTATCAATCATCATAAACTAGTCTACAGTTCCTTGTTAAGAAACCTTCTTCTTTGGAATATTTTTCGCAAAAAGCTTGTAGAATGTGTTAGTGTGCTTGTTAATCAGAGCAGGTAATGTATAAGCTCTTTAGGCACAAGGCTAGCAGACTAACAATTTAAAATTTGTGAGTAATTGAGTGAAAATATACTTAAAATTTCAAGGGGCTAAATATGCATATTTTTGTCTATTGATTGATTTGATTCTGAAAAATGCTGTGTTTTATTCTTTTATTCAGAAGTTCAACTTCAAGGTGCAAATGCTCATTTTTTTGTTTATCGAATGTGATTAAGGTTTAGTATTATACTAGGATACTATTATACCATTATATTTGCCTATAACGAAGTACACCTTTCCACAAATCGGTAGATTGATGAATGCTATGTGCGCTCATATCTTAATTATCAAATTGGTTTTGTACCTCCCTGGACACCGAAAAATGCAGGACATATTACGTAGAATCGTTATAAACCAATATTTAATATACTCTTTAAATTACTCTAATATTCATTACAACAGGATTGACACATCCCTTATTCCCTCTTATGGTTTCTAATAAACTTGACAGTGAAGCCTCTGTAGCAATGTCTGGAATAGGTTGTATGGTTTGAGTTGCTGGTGCAGCGTTAGCCACTCTGGGAACTCAAACCTTATCACAGACATAAATAGAGTGAGGGTAAAATGAGGACGAAGAAAATGCCAACCCTTATTCTAGAAAAACTGCAGGCTACCTAAAATTTTATTGTTTGCTTTTGCTGCAGGAGCATCATGACCTTTTATTAGCTACTGCCCCAGCTGTTGAATCTGCTTTTGAGGTATGATGATTTTACATTTTATCGATATACATATGGTATAAAGTGAAACATATTTATTTGAACTTGAAAAATCTTCTGGCAGAAATTTCTGAATATATTAAATCAGTATGAGCTTGTCTCTGCTACTTATTTACGCGCTGATCAAGAGAGGTCTACTCTTGCACTCCATGAAACATCTGCACAATCAATTGTTGATGAAGCTACTGCTCTCTCAGAGAAAACTCGCACCTTGTATGAAGTTCAGTCTCAAGAGTTTGCTCAGGCCAAGGCTGTTGTAGCTGAAAAGGCCCAGGAAGCTAGTTCATGGTTAGAGCAACATGGTAGATTCCTTGATGCTTTGCGGAATGGTTCAATTCCTGAAATCAAAGGCAGCATAAAACTAAGCAAGATGGAAGACGCCTTGTCTCTTATCTCAGCTGTTTCAGTGGCAGGAGTTCCATTGACTGTAGTTCCTGAACCCACACAAGCACAATGTCTTGAAATAGACAGGGAAGTTTCTCAGCTCATATCCGAATTAGACCTTGGAGTGTCTTGTGCAGTGACATCTCTTCAAGCATATTCTCTTGCTTTGCAAAGATTCTTACCCTTAAACTACCTTGCAACAAGCCCTGTACACAGTTGGGCACAAATCTTACAATTATCTAGCAATACCCTTTCCCTTGACATGCTTTCCTTGGCCAGGAGACAGGCTGGTGAGCTTGTTGCAGATATGCGTGGGAATGCTGTTGATTATGTTAGGCATAGTCATGATGACCTATGTCTTAAATCAAAGAGGTATGCTCTAGAGATAAAGAAACTAGAGGAAGAGTACGCAAGACTTGTTAATTCTATTGGTTCAGAAGCAGAATTAAAGTCTAAGAACTGTATACTATCTGTTTTCTTGAAGAATATGCAGTCTTGTTCTACAAGGAATGAAGATTTTTTTCCTTCCCTTCCACCTGCACAATTCAGGCATGAGGACAGTAGCGATGCCAAAGGAGTTTCTGATGTGAAAAGGGAGAAGACATTGTCAGTTTTATGTGGAGCTTTATGCTCTCTTTATGATGATGTAAAACAAAAGATAATTGAAATATTTAGTGAGTCAACTACAACTGCTGTTGCTGACAGTCTGCAACAGTTGGACTTTGGGACTGTGTACTGTGCACTAGAAGAGCAAATAGAGAAATGTGTTCTAGTTGTGGACCTTTTCAATCAGCTTCAGCATTCTAGTAGTAGTGGAACTGTAAGTAGTGATACAATGGTTTCTAAGGAGAATTGGGCCTCCATCTTTAAAACTGCGCTGATTTCATGTAAGGATTTGATCATACATATGAGTGATGGTGCTTTACCAGAGCTCGTCAAATCTATTGTTTCAATTGATTCGGAAGTAATTGATGTATTTGGGGCACTGTCGAACATCCGGGGTTCTGTTGAAAGTGCGTTGGAGCAGCTTGTTGAAGTTAAAATGGAGCGGGATTCTCTGGAAGAGCTGGAGAAGGGATACTTTTTGAAGGTTGGTCTCATTACTGAACAACAATTGGCGCTTGAAGAAGCCGCAATGAAAGGACGTGATCACCTTTCCTGGGAGGAGGCAGAAGAGCTTGCTTCCCAAGAGGAAGCGTGTAGAGCACAACTAGACCAACTTCATCTCACATGGAATCAAAAGGACACTCGAAACTCCTCTTTGATTAAAAGAGAAGCTGATATAAAAGATGATTTAGTGTCTTTAGAGCAGCGCTTTCTCTCATTGCTTGGCTCTGAGGAAGAGAGAGTGGTTCAGGGTTTTAGAAGCAAACCTTTGTTATCTACCTTAGGAAAACCTTTCACTAAGCTAGAATCTTTGGACATGGCTATTTTTGGTAGTTACGGGGCAACTTCTTTTCAAAAAAACCTCTCCAGTCTAGCTTATTTTCTCAGTTCTGGATGCCAAATGTCTGAATACATCTGGAAATTTAAAGGACTATTGGATGGCCAGGAATTCTTTGCTTGGAAAGTTGCAGTAATGGATTTTGTCCTTGATGTGACCATTCATGATGTATCTTCATGTCTTGATCAGAATTTAGGAATGGATCAGCTTGTTGAAGGCATCAAGAAAAAACTAGTGGTCCAACTTCAAGTTATGATGAGTCAATACATTAAAGAGCGTATTGCTCTAACATTCTTTCACTGCTTAAACAAAGAGACTGAAAATTTGAAGAAACCTATTGAGTCACTTAGCGAGCCTGGCTATGAAAGTCTGAAGGACTTGACTGTGAAAAGAGTGAAAGTAATGCTCGAAGAGTACTGCGACACACATGAAACTGTCAGAGCAGCAAGGTCTGCTGCATCTCTCATGAAGAGACAGGTGGCTGAGCTGAAAGAGGGTATTAGAAAAACTACTCATGAGATTATCCAGATGGAATGGATGCATGATTCAACCCTAATACCTTCTCAAGATAGTAAGGTCATAGCTCATAAATTTTTGGACACTGACGATGAGATGTATCATCTTGTTCTAAATTTGAGCAGACCTAATTTTCTGGAACGTCTACGATCTGCTGTCTCTAAAATAGTTAGTTCAATTGAATGTCTGCAATCTTCTGAAAGGACCTCTTCTACAGCTGAAGGGCAGCTTGAAAGAGCTATGAATTGGGCCTGTGGCGGCCCGAATTCCAGCGTAAGTTGCAATGTCTCCTACAAGAGTTCTGGAATTCCTGTCCAGTTCCATGATCATTTGAAGCGCCGAAGACAGTTGCTGCGGGAAGTTCAGGAAAAGGCTACTGATATAATGAAAGTTGGATTCTCGATATTGGAGTTTGAAATGTCACGGGATAGAGCACTTGGCCCATCTGGTAAGATATTTCCAATAAGTACTGAAGATGGTAGGGCATGGCAGCAGGTGTACTTAAATGCATTAACAAGGCTGGAAGTCACTTTCCATTCTTACTCTCGTAAGTGTTTCAAATTTTCATGATACTTTCTGGAGGATATTTGTTTAGCTGAAATACAAATTTGGGCTTCAACAATACTTTCATTTGAATCAGGCGCTGAGCAGGAATGGGGCTTTGCGCAGAGCAGCCTGGAAGCTGCCTCGGGTCGTTTATATTCTGCCTCCAATGAGCTCTCTGTAGCTTCTCAAAAGGCCAACTCTGCTTCAGGTTCACCTTAATATAATTGTGAAAGATGTATAGATTGCTATGCTGATTATTTCTAGATACTATCATTGCTTGATATGAGCTAAGATGAGTTTTATGGTCTCTGAACTTGTTTAGGGGACTTGCAAAGCACTTTGCTTCTGATGAGAGATTGTGCAAGTGAAGTCAGCATTTCACTTTCTGCTTTTGGCCGCGTAGCTAGGGGTCATACTGCTTTGACTTCAGAATGTGGTTCGATGCTTGAAGAGGTATATACCTCATTTTCAAAGTTTTTGTTGAGGCATTTAACCGTGGCCTGTGTGGTTGATGTGTCAGGTTATCTTGAGTGCAGCTATTTAGTTTGCTTCTAGTAGTACTGAGTAGGGTTACAATTTCTTTTGTTGAAAGTAAAACTGATTTGTGGCAAGTTTTTTTTGGTTTCTCTTTTTTTAGTTTCTTTGTAAATGTTTGGTACGAACTTTCAAATTTGTGTGTGGCTATTCTATTACTGAGGATGAAGGTGCGTGCTTAGATACAGTACAAGAAAAACAACCTAAACACAGCCATTTCTTCTTTAATTTCTCGAGAAAGTAAAGTAGAGAGTATCAAGTATAGGGAGTGAAACTGGCCTGGAAATGATCTTCCTAGGTGAGTTCGGTTTCCAAGGAGTGGGTCGTCAAAGGATTGATTTAATTTAAGAAGCCCGCTCCGGTTCCGTAGCGCCTTCTTGAAGATAGAGGCTAGGAAGCGTTGAGGCGTGGTCAAGATAAACGTAGTGTGCTTTCGAGTGTGCGGGTGAAGGGGGTGGTCGGGATATCCGAAGCAAGCTCAATCATCCAGCCACCGAAACAGCAGTTCCAGGGCCTGGGATGGTGTTCATATGTGACAAATTTCTTACAACCCAAATTATCTTCTAAACTGAACTATCGTCATGGCAACTTGCTTCTAATTTCAACAATGCATTTGAAGATGGGATGTGTTGCACACAATCACATGCAAGCACCCACAGTGCTACATCCTTGCCCATTCATTTTATTTATTTTCCTTTTCCCTCCTATATTTGAGAGGTTATGAGACTAAACTCTCTGAACTTTTATGTTTGCATTCCATTCTTATTAATTTTCTAATTTGTTTCTAGGTGTTAGCTATCAGCAACGGTCTCCATGATGTGCATAATTTGGGAAAAGAAGCTGAGGCAAAGCATCATTCATTAATGGATTCGATATTAAAGGTTGTCTTTTTTTTTTTTTTTTTTTTTTTTTGTTGTTGTTGTTGCGTCTGGTTTCAAGTTTTCCTTTTCATCTTGTCCGGTTGTGTGTGGAAAATTGATATTTGATAACTTATTAAATGGATGATTAGAATGTTTTGTGCATTGTGTTTATTAACTGAAAGTTGTAAACAGGCCAGCGAAATCATTTTCCCTCTTGAGTCGGTATTGGCTAAGGATGTAACTGCTATGACCGATGCTATGGCCAAGGAAAGAGAGAACAAGATTGGAATATCCCCAGTCCATGGGCAAGCCATATATCAATCTTACTTTCCTAGAACTAAAGAGGCGTTCCAGGCCTTTAAACCTCTTGTTCCTTCTTTGGTGTCCTCTGCAAAGGAACTGTATTCTTTGCTAACTAAGCTTGCTCAAACCGCAAGCCTTCACGCAGGTTATTTGCACAAGGTAATGCCCCTATTCAGTACACTATTATTATGCATGATCAAATATGTCGAGCGGGCTTCAAATTCTTTTTTACTTCTAGGCGGTTGGAGGTATAGAAGGAAGTGTTGAGGCCAGGTCACAACACCTTACTTTGTCAAGGGAAGACCTGGTGAACAGTGTCTCTGACTATGAAGACGTGGACAGAGGTGTTTTGAGTGACTTTGATGAAGAGAGGCATGACTCTGAGGTCAGTGTTAGTTTGTCGTCAGCAGAAGATAAAGAGTGGATTTCTCCTCCTGATAGCATATACAGTAGTTCTGGTGTGGGCAGCATTTCGGATGAAACATGTTCTTCAAATGGCTTGAGTTTCCAAAACGATATGGAGCGCCTCTCCCTTAATTCCAATGATAAAGATGATGGAAATCGTTGCGAACAACTTGAACACTCAGAAACTGATCACTACAATGAGATGAAGGACAAGGATGGTGGCAATGAGACCAATTCAGATGTTCAGCCAGATGTCACCTGTGATGGTGTCTACTCAATAAGTAAATTGTCAAGCGATGAACTTCAGGAGAAGCATAAGGAAGAAAACTTGGAGGTAGACCTTGAGGTTAAAGAGGAAGCAAGCTCATCAAGTAGAATAGGACCTGGCACTGAGAGTCATGTCAATGAGAGTCAGGCTGGTATACTACTTAAGAAAGAGATTGCTCGGGCGCCCAGGGGTATGATTGAAATTAATGCATTCCAATTGTTCGTGCTTGTCTTGATGTTGATTTTATGTTCACTGCTTCAATTTCAACTGAAATCAGACTGGAAGATTAAGCTTAGGAAGTATGAAACCTAAGTTGACTAAATTTTGCAACTATATCAAGCAAGTACAGAATCAATTTTTGGCCAAAATATACTTCATTTTCATTTTAACAATATTCTTAGAAGGTTTCTTTTGGGTCTGGAGGACCTGTCTTGACATTGGCTGTTGCTGAATCATTAAGGAGGGTAGTTGTGGTCTACTGGTAGTTTGTACCCCGAGTATTATCATCGTATTCAGGTTGTTTTTAATTTGTTTGCAGGGAAGAATGGTTTTGCGCTGTCAGTTTTAAGGCAGATAGAGAGGAAACTAGATGGCCTTGATATTTCCGAAAACAGGTATCTGTATTTTTTTAGCTTGTTGCGTAGGAAAACTATTGCAATAGAAAATGAGTCGATGACAACATCTGGTGTGCTTGTGTTTTAGAGAGTTGAGCAGTGAAGAGCAGGTAGAATATCTGCTGAAGCAAGCTACAAGTGTTGATAATCTCTGCAACATGTATGAAGGCTGGACACCCTGGATTTGAGTATTGGAAAAGTATCAAGCTGGGGAACAATGGACTTGCCAACACCGAAACTTGGACATGTCTGTTTAAACAGAAGCTGAGCCGAGCTCATCCATTCAATCACACTGCTCGCTTATATGGTCAGGTCAGCCTCTAATCTAATTGTGGTCTCTTTGAATGAAGGTAAAAGTTTGTTGTTCAAATACTCCCTTTTGGACAGTGGCAGGTGCCCATGTTTCAAAAGGGTAAACTGCAAGGGCTGGCTGCATGGATTATCTCCTCGTACAGCGCCACAGAAACTTTGATTTGAACCGGAAGAAGAAGGTTGCTGTCAGCATAGCGCCACAGAAACTTTGACAGTTGCCAGCTTGGAAGGTCTCAACAGTTTATGCTGATCAAGGATAAGAGAGTTGCAGGGACTTTGATTACTAGCATGTCAAATAGCCCATAATAGTTTTTGCGACTCGTATTTAGTAAGTCAATAGGAGGCAACTATCACACTTCACAAAGTATATAGGTCACCAGTCATTGCCTGCCAATATATATAACGTAACTACAACGTACATTGTAATAGAAAGTTTCTATTATTATCTTTTGTAACAGATCTATACAATCTCATCAGTCTCTTAATACACTATTCTACATTTCCCAACTTGTTGCATTGTGTATTACTAGTATTCTATATTCTATATACAGCAAAGAATGAACAATAAGATCTACAGTTGCGAGTAGGAGGAGCTGTTGACATCAATACTCTCCGAGGAAAATTCATTAACGCTTAAGCTTAACTTATCCTCCTCCCACTTGACAATCTCCCTTGCATATATCAGAGCTCCATCCACAGTATCCGCCTCCAGACCAGTCACTCGGCTAACATACAACTTCCTTCCTGTTACCTCTGTGAAAATCTTCTTGAATTTCGCGGCTATGTGATGGAATGCTGATTGAGCTAAGCTGCTGCCATTGCGCTTGTTCTGCTGGCGGCTGTATAATGGGTTGAAGTCCTCAAACCACTCACACCGAGTTAGGGATGATTGCTCAATCATTTCCTCCAACAAGTCGTACTTGTTTAGGATCAAAAGGAAATTTGTTTCCTTGAATCTTGGGTGACTAATAACGCTCTTAAAAAACTTCTTGCTCTGCAACATTCTGTTCTGAAGATCTCCGTTGCTGTCAAACTCATACTCGTCATACTCGGTCAGAGATACGCAGAAGAGGATGATATTAGTATCTTCAAACATCTCCAACCACTTGCACTTCTCCCCAATGCATTTTTTATCTACTCTGACTAGTTGGCACCTGCTTTCATTAATCAAGTGGTATACTGGCGCGTCAGATAATTTGGATATTTTTTTTTGACAATCTTTTTTGCATTGTCGATAATTTGCATTTTAGACTTAACAAAGAGATGAATAATTGGACATGCCAGAAGCTTACCGGGTTACAGGACCTGGCTGTTCATCAGGGTCCTTGTAGGTATCGTTTGTGGACTGAGGAAACACGAACTCCATTGATTTGAGACCATTGGAAGAAGTAATCCCCTCCGCATACAAGATATCAGTATCAGATGGCTCGTAATCCACTTGCGCAATCTCAGGGGCCTGAAAACGTGAAACGGTGTAAACGAACATACATATTTCTTACTCTTGATAATATACAGCAAATTTGCTAAGCTTAAGATACAGAAAGAGTAAAGAAATATGAGTAGTAATGTGTACCCTATCCAAAAAGTATCTGGCAGCTCTGGGTAGACTGAACTCATCTCTTCTGCTGTATGTAGCTTGAATGGATGCATCCTTCCACAGCTCTTCAACAAACGGAGCGTTCTCTCGAGTTGCAGCTGGGAATATTATCTCCAGATTACCTGCCACTATCACATTGATGAGCCAGTCTGAGAATGCCTTCAACTTTGGCCTTAGGCTGTAATCACTTTTACCCCCCATTTCCGAATCTGCCAGATTTCACAAAGCACACTTTCAATGATTACTTGATGGTTCCACCAAAAGAGATTTGAAACCATGTTCAAAAATCATTCCAAGAATTTTAAAGCCTCCTGACACCAGTTTTCTAACTGTTCTCCGCGCTCGTGTACGAAAAATGGGTCAACACTATTACTACTATACTTGGAAAGAGAAAAATTGAATAAATTACTGTTACAGATACCGCTGGTTTACAGGAGTGGAAAATGAGTAATGATGGATGAAGAGACCATCTTATGTTACCTGAAGGACCGGCTTTTTCGATAGACTTTCCCTTCCTCTTTATACACAAACTTTCTTCCTCAAACGCCTCACGCTGCTCCAGTAATCTACCAAGATATCTATACAGATTACTTTGAATCATTGACTTGATATCCTGAAGCTCTTCTTCAGAGAATGGAACATCATACAGAACCCTTGCCTGAAAAGAACCTAAATTATTAGCCAACAGATGTGAATCCCTACAAGAAGGCGGCTGCGTTTAAACTTGCGGGTTCGACAAGAAAAATGATAAAAGGTACAGCCATGTCCGACAAAATAGCTCCAGCAAAGGTAGGATAAAGTAATGAAAGAAGAGATCTGTCGGGAGAAAATAACAAAGTGTGCATACACTACACCAAACTAAAGATACAATGAAAGAAAGCAAATTCAGTGAATTTTAGGCTGTTAACGTAACTACGTAACTGGTGTCAGAGAATTTATAAAGCATGTGCACAATTCTAACCTGCTTATAAATGGTACTTGTACCAGATTTGTCGTTTCCAACTAGAAGCACTTTACAGAACGCTCTACATTCGAGGTATGAAGGAAATTCTTCATCACTGGTAAGTTTTGATCGACTTCTAGGATTTGGAGATTCAGGAGTAGGCAAGGAAAGTAGAGTACACAAAATCTTTGTCTTTTTCTGGAAGATTAGTTAGGAATCAGTTTGCATTAAATGTATAGTACCAGGAAACTAAAGGCATATCAGATAAGAACTTGTACCTTGCCCCATAAATTCCCCTTTACTTGATTCATTCCCTCTTCTTGATAGGTTCCATCTGCATCCAGCCAAAAACTAAGAGCTCCATCACACTGAACACCAGATGACTGCAAACATTCAATAGAAGGGCTTTAGATGTATAGAAATGTCGTTGATGTGCACACAAGTATGAAGTATCCATTTTTTAGCGTATGATGGATGTCAAACCTTCAGCACCCATAGCTCTTGTTTAGTGATCACTCGATTATTAAATTGCACGTTTGTATTTCCGTTGCTAGCATCCTGTTTCATCTTCGATCCAACATTAAGCTGTGGAGTGATAATTTGGCAAGGCTTCTGTCCTTCCTGTTTCATTGAGCCAGAATCTTAAGTTCAAAACTAGCAAATGATACAATATCAGGAAAGTTTCAGTAATGTCACAAGGGATTAATAAAATACCTTGCCCCAGAAACCAGAAGTTCTATCATACCAATAGTTTCCTGGTTTTAGATTCGTTGGTGGATCCGAACAACTTCGCAACTCCGTTAACTCCTGCTTGCTTAGGGGGCTTCCATTCACATATATACATTCTGGCGGCAGCTGATTGGCAGGACAAGAAATCTCATTATTCATAATTTGCTTCACTTCCTCAGCTTTTAGCAGTCTTTTAAGAACCCGGGAGCATCTTCCAAGCAGATGCCTTTTAGAGTCATCGATAGGAAATCCACTACAATCAATGCATTTTCTTCCTTCTGGCATTGACCCCATTGCTTTAATGATGCAATGAACACAAAACTTGGCATCACAAACAAGACAGGCTTCCTTCTCAGTGAAACGATTGCCTTTATGACAGTGATAACACATCCCCCTTTTGGCTGGTCTTTGAGGCACGGGCCTCTCCCTAGAAACACCTTCATCAACAGACAACGATTCTTCCCGATCAATCATTTCATCCGAATCCTGATCACAGAAAGTAACTGCAGGTTTCCTCTTTTTCCTCCTACAATCAAGATGTTCACCATTAGACTCCTCCTCATCCTCATAACAAACCACGCCTGACAAACCTCGAGCTGTCGACCCACTTTCATCAACTGAGTTGCAGTTACCGGGACTCATACAACTCTCATGACAATCAAGTGGAGGTTCCAACATGTCTGAACTCTCGGAAAACTCATGTGAATCATCCCGAGTGCTAGTAAACCCAAGTGAACCCGAACTCTCAATAATCCCATAACCACACTTAGGCAAACCCTCCTGCTCATCCAACTTTCCACCATTGTTACCATGTCCATCAAACTCCTTTACACTTTCAATTTCATCAAAACCGCCATCAGAATAACCATTATCACTACCATCACTACAACTATACCGCCCCGAATGTGCTGCCCAACTACCCAATTTAAGATCATTAACAGTGCTATGACTCTTATAATTAACAGGCTCAACAACAGGCAATGACAAATGATTCAACAATGCTAATGAAACAGCAGCCTTAGCAGTCGGAATGCGGCCGATATCAAGTGGCAAAACCTTAGGAATACTAGTATGATTAACAGGAGAACCTGTATATTCTAATGCAATAGAAATATCAGGATCAAAATCATACAGAAAATCATTACCAGACATTGATTTTGATGGTGTAAACATCTTCTTCATAACTCCTGTCATAGATTTTTCATACAAACACGAACTGAACTGCAAAACCCAGAATTAGTAACTCAAAAACATGCATTAAACAGCAAAAAAGTTGGGATCTTTTGTCAACCCATTTGAAGAAAAAGAGTGTGAAAGCAGAAGCAAAAAGAGGAATTTGTGGAGTTAGATAGAAAGAGTGAGCAACGCGTAGTTTGAAGATTTGAAGCTGCTTGGAAGTTGAGAGGAAGACTTGAACGACTCCTGTCACAATTTTCCACATTTATGTCATTCTCCACGGCTTTTCTGTTAAATATCAACCTCTTAAATTTGCCCCATTAATTGGGTAAATGACTTTGACTTGGCAAGTCAATTCGGATTTGGTATTCCGGGATAATGGTTATAGTACTCGGCAATCAACCTTTGGGTCGGGTTGAACGAGGTATGATCATTTAGGGTTGCGTATAGAATAGAGACCTGGACGCCCGTGGAGTACGCCTCCACAGGCGTTTGAACATTTCGAAATTTTTAGGTAGAATTTTCGAATTTTTTTGAGGTTACCTTATACTACTACAACTTCGCCCCATTGACTTAAAATCCTGGCTCCACCATTTCTGGTAAATGGATTAGTCAGGTGACTCGAGACAGGTGTGATATATATGTTGGGTTGGATTGAGTCCTTTGTATTGGATTTTTATAAATATGTTATTACCAAGTCATTTTGACTATGATTTGTTCCAATCGGGTTACTCCCTCCGATCCACACCAATGGTAACAGTTACCTAAAACGGACGATTCACACAAATGGTAACATACTTTATTTGGCATGAAAAATGACAAAATTACCCTTACACCCAATACCTATTTACACATTTATCATTCCCTCACCTACTCACCAACCACCCAATTACACAATTTATTTCATGTGGCCCCAATCAAAATTTCCAACATTACCCCTCACTTTTCCACATTTTCTCAAATAACTCAATTTTCCTTATGTTACCATTTGTCTGGATCGGAGGGAGTATTTGATGTTTGGATTAAAAGTGACTAGGTAAAGAAGTATCAATAGATGTTTGAAATTGGGAACAAGTCAAGACCAATGAGTGATAGTCCTGATAGATAGTCGGAAGATTTGATGAGCATTGACTGTGAATAGGGAGAGAGTAAGGGATACGGCAAATCAGTGGATGATTTAGACTCAATCTTTCTACATGGAAAGTAATCTTCGAAATGTAGCGCTGAGTAAGATTATTAGTAAGATTCTTTCATGTTAAAACTCTGTCAAATTCGCTTTTTACTAACTTGACCTTACTTTCAAAGAAAAAACACATGGGATCCGTTTACTGAATAATTTTCTTTGAGTGTGGGGTTAAGAGTCAAGACTCACCCAAAGTCTTAACTTGAGTCTTAAGACTCAACTTAAGACTTTGTTAAGACTTTGTTATTGTCTCAAGAGTACTAAGGGTAAGATTATTGGTAGTCTTGAGACAAGACTTTGGTAAGTCTTAAGACAAGACTCACTCAAAACTACCAATAATCTACAAAAGTCTTGACAAAGTCGAGAGTTTTGGAAAAAATGGACAAACATCAAGGAAATAAAATAATAATGTGTACTCGCTCTTAATAATGAACTAAGTTTTATGTAAAACGATTTTATAATTCTACGAGTTTTTGCAATAGCACGAGTATTTCTTTTAGCTAATTAGTTCATTATAGAAGTTTTGTGTATTTTGCACCATCATTAATTCGTGTGTGTTGTTGATGGAGTGAAGTAGAATGTTAATATGTTGGTTGATGTTGTTAAACTTCTATTCCGTATGAGTTGGTCATCTCGGTTTAGACGAGTTATTTTGGTCTGAAACAATAAGCCTGGTTTTAAGATCATTTTACAGTCAAATGTAACCACTTTTAAAAAATAAGATAACATAAGCGGGAACACTAACATGACCATTGTTATTACATACATTTGACTATCAAATAGTCACAAAACCCCATTTTATTTGTTTTTGACGAAATTGGCCATCGAAACAAAAATTTGCGATATATTTCCAAGGATTTTAATACGGCACCATCCAAAATTCGATACTACGTAATTACAAATAAAGAAAAGTAGAAGAATGTAGGATAAGATTTATTTTACATCAAAGCGTAGTGGTTAACAAAATACCGAAGGTAATTTTGAGATTATTGAATTTTCAGCAATTCTAGTGTACAACGGTATTTTTCGTGTAAATTGGCTAAATGTAATCTCTTTTGGCTCATTGTGACCACTCTGGAAATACTGTTATCTTATAGTCGTAAAATGTAGTTATTATTTACTCACATTTCGGGCAAAGAATTTTTGCTAGAATTTACACTTGTGTTAGCAACACAAAGAGGTTGTTTCTGAATGACCCAAGATGAAAATTGTGTCGAGAACTACATCGAAGCACCGATACTTCACAAAAGAAAGAAGCGCAACCACTTTAGTGAGCCATTTTGATTTATTTCATTATAGTCATCAATGCAAATCTTAAAAAAATTGAGTTTATGAAGAATAGTTAATTGGTAGGTCTGTCATTGACATGATATACATTTCAACTAATAATTTCAGTTCCATTTAAACTCTTTTCTAAAAAAACAAGTTTTCTAATCTTAATAGAATTATTTTTGTTTTTTTATAAATACTTTAATTATAAGTAGTTTGAGAAACTTGAACTCCCATATCTTTTCACTTTCTTACAAATAGGAAACAGTACAAAACACTCTTTCTATTTACCATTAGATTTCTTTTTTACCACCAATTCGTAATTGAGGTGATTTATAAAAAAATTGGAAAAAAACCGAAACAATTTTCGTCAATGGCCCGTATCTAAAATTATATAGGCCCAAACACGTGTAAATATTATTGTATGAACTCAAAATCAATGTAACTCTCTTTATCTTCAACTACTTTTGGTGTAAGTAAGACCGGGAAATTAACCCACATTATTAAACATATTTATGGTTACTCTAATGTAGCAAAAGAAGAACCCGAATACTTGATTCAATATAGACGCTGATATTCATGATGAATATTACATGACGAACACAACTCAAAGTTGAGGACATATATTGATGACTGATGAATGCAAAGTACTCCAATAGTATAATGTTATACGTTTGTTTATTTGCTTTTGCGTTATACACTTACACATGGAAGACTATATTGAAACTTACTTTGAAAAACTTGCGATTTCTGAAACTATACATAATACATATATTTATAGTAAGCTAAATAAATGATATGATACCGGCCTTAAGAAACATTATTTATATGACTCTTTTGAGTTTTGACAATCTTTGGGATTTTAATATATTGTATGTATATGCAAAAACAACAATTGGGTGTTATGAGATGGAAACACTATCTATATGACTCGTAATTAAATATTTGGTATGCAATAAGCCAGATATTTTCCAATTTTCTTTACTAACGCAAGATGTCCATCACTATTGTATGCATGTTTAACGACATCACATATTTGATAAGATCATAAGTCGCACAAAATTAAAAGATTGGCAACTGAACATCAAGGGTTGAGGGTGGGTAAATAATAAAAATCAAAGATACCTAGTATTATACTAATTATACTAATATACGCAGTGGCAGATTTATGGGGATAACAGGGTGGTCGCCCCTGCTGAATATTGGGAATTTCAAATTTCTTAATTAAAATTTTCGAAATTTTCCGAGGTTTACTTTATGACATTACCAATTCATCCCGCTGGAATTTTTCGCCCTCCTAACTGAGAATTCTGGCTCCGCCATTGAATATACGTTAAAAACATCGCCAGTACCAAAACTGCGATAACATCCCCCTTACTACTAAGAGAATAAAAATTCTCTTAGTTTTCCCTCCAAAAGGCATCTAGCTAAATAAGGTAAGTAAAACTTTATTTCATTACATTATTATATTTTCAGTGAATATATTCTTATAATTAAACTCTAATCATTTAATTAAATTCATAATTATAATTTTTTCATTAAAATAAATTAAAATTGGTTTTAAGCTATAAACTATAAGTTGCTAATTAGTATTTACTATTAGTTTTGTGAAAAAAAAAATCATTTAAAAAAAAAATCACACCTTAACTTAATTCTCTTTAATTAGTTTTCCATTTCAATTTTTTTGTTTCATATCAAAATACAAAAGAGAGAAATATTAAATATTTATGGTGTGCAAATTTAATACACTAAAAAAATAAAAACTCTATATACCGCGCAATGGCGCGGGATCTGTACTAGTTATACTAATTACTAATATATGTAATGTGTTAAAGATCAATGCGTAATTTGATGGAATTTTCAAGGTATTGCTCCCTCAGCACCAAACTTTTAAACTTATTGAAGTGCATAATAATATAATATCCTACTTCATGAATATACAAACTCAATTTTGTAACATAATTGCAATTCAAAATATTATTATATTTATTGAATCTATTGTGGTAATGGAGAGTAATCACCAAGCTAAAACCACCTCATAATTAACCTTGATTTGCTACTTTTATGTGAAGAATAGATTAATACATGGAGCTATTTATATACAGTTATATCTAATTCAATATGATACAATAAAAGGAAAAATCATAAGTCATACATTTATTGACGGAACGAATGTAGGTAACCCGTTCATTAAAAACAAAAAGATACCAAATAACTATTTCTATACTTCAAAAATCAATATATCAAACTATAGGACAAAGAATAAATAATAGACATATAGCCTATGGTGATTAATCCCCTATATACTAAAAGAATAGGTAATCTCAAAGTTTTTCCCTCAAAAAAGCATCTTCTTAAATAAGGAAATTAATGACAATTTAAGTGCATTTACTAAATAAGAAAAATTAATAATTATAATTTATTTCATTTAAATTATTATTTTTTTCATCAAATTATATTATTTTCAATAAAATTCTAAAGTATAATCTTTTAATTAAAATACAAAAAAAAAATTATATAAAATTATATAAAACTATTAATTACTAAATCTTTTATTGATGCTATTTTTTTGAAAATGACTTACTTATATTGCGTATAAAACAAAATTGTAAATCGTTTCATGCTTCCATGACAAAAAAAATTGAGGGAATTTACAAATTGGAATTATTAACTTTGGGTATAAAAAAATATTTTCTTTAAAATACATTTCAGCACATTACTCAATAATATTGAAAAATACAATAATGAGAAGGATGAGCAATTAATAAGATTCCATTATTAGATAAATAATTTATTAAAAATAAAAACTATATATACCGTACATTTATTGCACGGGTCTAAACTAGTTATGATTACACAAATAAAAAAGAGCATAAATCATCTTAATAAAAAATATGTAGCCTTGAATGTACGTAGTAATTCCTATCCATCGTAGTTCATTTATTCTTATAGAGTTTTAAGGTATTGTAGTCCAACTCATAAACAAATTAATAATTGTTATTATTACTTTAGTATTAATTAATAATATTATTTGAGAACATGTGTCAAACTCTATCATAATTCTATTGTGTGACTGTCATAAAGTGTTCAAGCCCGGGTAATATCATAGTAGTGACAGAGGTTATTTATCTTATTAATGGGCTAAAGACTACGGATGTGGTCTGTAGCAGAGATGTGACGCTAGAAAATCTAAATAGACTGATAGACAAGTTAAGCATTGTTAGAATTGAAAATTCTACATACTAAAAACGAAAACTATTGAAGAGGAGAAATAGGATTATACATTGGAGGTAATACATCATACCCAATACCCAGCCCTGACACAATACCCAGCCCACCACCCGGCCCTTTTTATTAATTAAAAAGAAAAAGAAAAAAAAATGATTTCAAACGCAAAAGAAAAAACGATTTCAAAACCCTACCAACTAAATCAAACAGTTACAATTTCTCCCAAAACCCTAACAATTTCCCTAAAATCAGAAACCTAAATCATCCTATTTCCCTAAAAMAATTCTATTTCCCTAAATCAAAAACCTTTCTTTCAAAAACCTCAACACCTTCTGCGCACGATTTTTGAAGATTAAATGGAGAATCAAAATATCAAGTAAACTTCTAAAGCATTACTACCTTTCATCCTTCCTTTTGTTGATGTGTTGATTGATTGTTTTGATTGTTGTAGTTGGTTAGAATTAATTTCAAAGCTATTTTGATTTAATATTGCAATTTTTAACAATCAAAGGGAGTATTAGAAGAATCGAAGGCAGACTTGGGTTGTCATAGTAGGGACATCTTGGGCATGGACATCTTGGGCATTAGGGACATTTTCTGTGTATTATTAGCTTATATGAGATTATATGAACCATTGTTATCTTATTTGAGATTTTGAGCATTTCACTACATTTTTTGTGCATTATATGCAAGTTTCTGGGTATTTTGTCAGTCTTGTTGGGCGTGGATATCTTGG
>VHZZ01010117.1:23887-46547 GCA_009801015.1 Silene noctiflora | reverse complement strand
TCATTACTTGCCTCGGGTAACCGAGATGGTAATGCCCCAATCTATTAAGGAAGGTCTTGTTAAGGCTCCTTGGTAGATGGGGGTGTTACAAAGTGTACCGCATAAGCTACAACATCAGTCACATCAGTAGATGAAGAATCATCATGAAGGAGCCGTTCAGCCTGGAGTACGGCATGATAACCGCGGTTAAGGGAAGGGAGAGGGTCAAGTTGAAATTGTTGGTTGCAGAGTGGTCCGTACAAGCTACGATCTAGGCCAATAAAAAATTTATGGAGACGTTCATTATCGAGTCTCTTAATGGCTTTGGCAGCAATGTCACAGGTGCATTTACCGCACCCACACGCAAACGGGGGTTCATGTATGGTAAGGGCATCCCAAAGCGATTTTAATTTACCGTAATATTCAGTAACAGACATACCTTTCTTCTGCCGACAATCTCCGAGTTCAGTTTTTAAGAATGAATCGACGTACCATCAACCACGGCGAAGCGTTCCTCCAAGTCCCCCCACATAGCGGCTGCATCTTCGACATACGGAACACTCTCAAGCACAGACGGGTCAATTGTAGCCCGAAGCCAGGAAACAATGGTACAATGAACAACCTCCCATTGTCCAAGCATAAAAGCATCCGTTGGTTTCGCAACCGTTCCGTCGCGAAAAAACAAATTTCCGACGAGATTTCAGCACCATCCGCATCGAACGACTCCAGTCATCATAGTTATGATTGTTTAAGAGAATTGTAGAAAGTTTAAGACTGGGGAGATCCCCTGAACCGAGATAAAACGGAGATAGTGGATCAATTCTGGGTGTGGAAGTTTCCGATTGGGAAATATGGGAAGTATCTTCACCATTAGTCATGGCAAGAAGATGAAGAATTTGTTTTGGGTTTTTTTTTTTTTTTTTTTTTTTTTTTTTTTTTTTTTTTTTAACTTTAGTGTTACTTTTTTTTTGTTTTGGGTTTTTTTTTTTTTTTTTTTTAGAAAAATTGACTCGATGATACCATGTTGGCTAAGGAAACGTGAAGCAGAGAAGTAAGAATGGAGGAGAAGAGATTGTAATGTGTGTTTTATTCGATGATCTGCCAAATAATTTATAGTACAAAAGGTAGAGCATATTGCTGAGAATCCGTAACAAATTGATTTGTTACCAAACTGATTGCTAGTAAGTAGGAAAGGATTACTAATAATAAGGAACAAATATTGTGCTAATATATGCCTAATGATAAGCACAATATTCGTCTAATATCTTGACTTTTGATTAATCGTAAGACGGTTTCATTTTACACAATAATTGTTATACATTTCTTGGTAGTTTACTTAAACAAATTTGTGACACTTTTTTTTTGTTGCTCGTTGGAATTGTTTTGTTTTGAAATATCTACTTGAATATTTTGATAAATAAATGTATCAGTTTCAAATGTTAAAAAACTTATTTATTTTTTGAGGGGGGTTGTTTTGAAAAAAAAAAAAAACTATTAAATGAGATTTGAGTTAAAATTATTTATTAAAAATGGGTCATATAAATACGATATTTTCTTTCACAATTTCGATTCAAAACCGGAGAAACAACACGACGCGCGACTTTGAATTGAAGCCATTGAATTTTCGACGGCTTTAATGAGTTGTAATTTTGTAAATAGAAACCCAACGATCCAACAACGTAAAAACCGATCCTATATAAACCTTTTTTTATATTTGTTTTAATATTTGAACTCTTTATTGAAAAAATAAATATATTCGTATTATTTTCCTCAATTGTATTAAAACATTTTCCTTTATAATGTCACGTATCAAAAAAAATCTTTATGTTGTTAAATTATAGATGTAAAAAGTTATCCTCTAAGAACAACTCTAATGATTGATTAACAATTTTTGTAAATTGTCAAACAAATTGCTTACTATTGGAGCAAAGAGAAACAAACCCGCTTTCTAGCAACACCAGCCTTACCAAGCTACTAGCTTGAAATTAATATGCTTGCTTTTTATTAATTGGATTATTGGAATAATGTAAAACCATGTAAATTATAATATGTTTGGCAGTTATCATAGGAGAAATAACTAGTTAGAAAGAATTTTATATGCATTTCTACCTTATATAAAAGCCAAGTCTAGGAGAAATAACTAGTTAAAAAGAATTTTATATGCATATCTACCTTATATAAAAGCCAAGTATTTTTAAGACTTCTGATTAGCTGCTTAAATTAAGGAGATAAATAAATTTTTGACCCCACCACTACTTATACCATCACTCACATAAATTTTGATGAATTCACTAATTTTTAATGCACCTTTAACTTTGTAAATTTAATAACTAAGAAATTAACCAACATAACAAATATAGGTCTAAAAGATCTCGCAAAAAAATTATTGAAATGAAAATTTTTAAAAATCGAAAAAAAAATACCATAATAATTATAATGATTAAATCATTATGATGATTTTTTTTAATATCGAAAAAATCATCATAGTAGTACATAACAAATGCTTATATTGATAAAAAAAAACAAAAATATTTAAATTGAAAAAAAAAATCAACATAATGTTTTAAAAACAATCCGTGCACTTTTACGCACGGGTTTATAACTAGTGTCTTGATAGTGCCTCAAAACTTTTTATAATTCAACACTTAGAAAAGCATTAATGGCATTGTAGTTCATTTAAGTATACTTAGTAAAGTAGTAAAGTAGTAAAGGCACTAATGCACTATGACATCAAATAGAAGTGTCGGTTATGACTCTTATGAGAACTTACACATACAAAGTTACAAATATACACCCTTAAGATATGTCCTTATTGCTTCGCAAAGAATATTATTCCTCCTTAATAAGCAAGTACATAAGTTTGAGAAATGAGAGATGAAATTATGATTAGATTCGAGCTACCTCATATGCGATTACTTAACTCTAAGATATAGAAAGTGCGATCAAATCCAAACATCCAAATTGAAAATTATCCTTGGGAACATTTGCTGGAACACTAGTACGATTACAAATTAGCAAACTCAGTTTTATTAAATAAATCTAATATCTTAATATTTCTTAGTTCTTGTATATAAAGACGAAAAATACTTTTAAATCGGCTACAATATAAGTGAATAACCTAATAAGTCAATATAAGTATAGAGGGTCGGTTTTTGGTGTTGTGCACAGTATATAGCCTTATCGGAATATTGGGTAACGAACTCCCAAAAATTCGAAACAAAAGCAATCCTGTCAACACAAAATCATGGGCCAAAAAAGGTAGTCAGTACAAATCTTTAACATCTAGTAGTATGCTTTTCAAGTTCCATGGGTGAGTTAAATACACTAAAGCCATGCCTTCTTGTCTTGTGGGCCGCTTGTAGCCCTCAACATTTTACTTGTAGCATCGCAATGTAAGGTGTCCCATATTTTATCTCTCGTTTTTTCTTATTCGTTCACCTCATTTTTCCAATAATTTTTCCACTAAGGAGTTGTTTTGTTACCCACTGAATTATACAGGAACTTTAATTCATGTGAATTGCAAAATGGGCAAGTTGTTTGGTTACCCCAATTCACATGAATTGGAACTTCTCATGAATTACAATTCCTCCATAATGGAGGATGTCTAGGTACCCTAGCTAAGTGAGAATACTTACATGAATTACAATGCCTACATGTAACCAAATAACATTTTCTAATGCACATGAATTCTAAAATCATGTGATATGACACTTCCGAGACATTGTAAGTTTCCGTATGTAACCAAACAACTTCTTACTCTTCCCATTTTATACTCCGCAATAATAGGGCTCCTCAATAATATTAATTTACCTACACTAATTTGGGAACCTCCCCAAAACAAAACAAAAAATAAAAAAAGCAAAAAATTTGTGAAAGATGTAATCTTTTTATTCTTACACATTCCACTTCACTAAACAAAAAATAAAAAAAGCAACCATATATAGCAAATCTTAACAGTATTATGTATTTAATTATGTCTTTAATCCAAATAAAAGCAAGTGGTTTGAGGAATCCCAATGATTTAAAGCAAATAAATATCAGAAAAACATGACAAAAGAATAATGACAGCATGATAGATTCCCAAATTAAGTTTCTTGTTGGTTTCTTCAGCATCATGCTGTAACTGTAACAGTACAGTTTACTATACTGTCTCTTTACTACTACTACTACTACTGTACACAGTAGTTTTTTTAATCTATCTACTTCTCTGCCACTCCCTTTGCTATTCACAACTTGCACTCATATTATACCCCACATTCATTTATTTTGCAGATTTGATTGCATTCCTCATCCTACATGCTTCATGTGCAACCACTATAATATAACCAACTACTGTATTTTCTTAGTAATTTTGGTTGCTCATTAACCACAAAKCTACATTCCAACCACTGAATCTTACCTTTTTTTTTGTTCTTCTGTTGAATTGTTCCTTTGATTTGGGTAGACATTAGTTTTTTCAGAGATTTATTTGGAAGTAAGTTAYTGTTTCTTTGCGAATTTGTTGTTGCTTGTATACAAAGGCGTCGTCAGACCGTCTTATACGAGAATTTGTGAGTGTTTGATTGGGTCTCTATTGGTTAATGTGAATTGTATGTATGGAAAGTAAGTAACTTGATAGGTTTAAGTCTAAGGTTTTTGAGATTGAGCTAAAGGGTAGTTCTCAATTGTAGTCCTTTGAATTGGGTAGGCATTAGTTTTTTCAGAGATTCATTTGGAAGTAAGTTATAGTTTGCCTGTTAATTTGTTGTTGTATGTACACCATGATGTCGACAGACCGTCTTATACGAGAATTTGTGTGTGTTTGATTCGGTCTCTATTGGTTAACTAGATGGGTTTAAGTCTAACGTTTAGGGGATTGAACTTGGTTTTCTACATCATATTGAGTTTTTGCATAGAGGGTATTTCTTCTCAATTACAGTCCTCACAAATCCAAGTACTACAACAATTAAGGAAACATTTAGAGTACCCAAATGAGTTGGAAGTGTGGAATGATAAGGAAAATATATGCTTTTTGTCACACTCTACCAAAGTGAATGTCACTTGTGAAGGAGATGTTGTTACTGAGCTAAGAATTATGGGTCATAAACCTTCCAAAGTTGGGAACTTTTATGGTTATGCAATTCCAAATCAAACTTTATCAGATAAGTTCTCAATGGAGTCCTTTATTGTAACTTTATCAAGATTGACAAGCTTGAGAGTGCTTAGTTTAGTGTCTTTGGGAATCTATGGTCCACTTCCTGATAAAATAGACCGGCTTTCGTCGTTGGAATTTCTCGACTTGAGTTCAAATTTCTTTTATGGCTCTATTCCACCAAGAATGGCCACAATGGTGAAGCTTCAAACACTTAGACTCGATGGCAACTTCTTCAATGAGACCATGCCTAGTTGGTTTGCTTCCCTGTCGAACCTCTCGATCCTAAGCTTGTCGAATAACCAGTTGAAAGGCCCATTTCCAGGTTCAATTGGGAAAATCAACACACTCAATACCCTTATACTGTCAAACAATAAGATTTCTGGGTCATTGCCTGATCTACGTAGCTTGAGTGAGCTTAAAGTACTGGACTTGAGCAGGAATGAGTTGGACTCGGAGCTACCCAATTTGCCTCGAGGTTTATTCATGGCTTTGCTGAACAATAACTCCTTTAATGGAGAAATACCGAGAAGTTATAATCGACTGAATCGATTAGAGCACCTCGACTTGTCGTTGAATCATCTTCAAGGAAAATTACCAGTGTTCCTTTTCTCTCTACCTGATATTGGCTACCTGAACTTGGCATCCAATGAACTGGCAGGAACACTCTCAGACCACAGTCGATGTGGTGAGAAACTCGGGTTTGTTGACATATCTAGCAATAGATTAACAGGAGAAATACCCGGGTGTTTAAGAAAAACAGCTGCAAAATTCTCTGGGAATTGTTTGACAGTTGATGGGCATATCCAACATCCACTGTCATATTGTGCTGAGACTCCAAGGAAGAAGAAGATTTCCACGGCCCAATGTGTTGTTCTTTTGGTTGTCATAATCGGAGTTGTAGTTATTGTGGTAGGACTTCTAGCATTTGGATTTTTGTTGATATGTAGAAGATATGGCCCCAGGGGCTGCCAAGAGCAAAGCTTGTTGCAGAAGCAAGTTCAGGAAAGCACTGTGACAGGGGTCACTTCCGAAATTTTAGCAAATGCCAGTAAGTTTATTTATCTATTTATTTTCATTTGATAGATTTGTAAACTAAATTCTGATTTTGATTCTTGAAAAAGTTCACATTTGGTTCATTGGGGTTTATGTTTGTCAGGGTACATATCTGAAGCAGCTAAAACAGGCACCCAAGGACTCCCAATGTGTCGAAAATTTTCCCTGGAAGAGCTGAAAGAAGCCACAAAGAACTTTGAGATATCTGCCCTCATAGGAGAAGGTTCCAAGGGCAAGGTATTTTGGAATACCTAATCTGTGAACTCGGAAATTGTATCTGGTTTTATATTCCGGAAGTTCTGTGCTAAATGTATTGTGATGCAATTTTTTATGCAAATTTATGGAAACAATCTCTTCCTTTTATGAACTCAAGGGACCCCCCTCGCCCTCAAAAATGGTAAAACTACCTGTAACGGCTGAATTGGAAATGACCCATTCTGAGCTGATACATACTCAAAATGGCCCGATAATGGCCCATAAACATACCTGACTCCAAAATGACCTGCTCCAGCTTAGCCAAAGTGCATATATTAGATTTGATCCTATCTGACTTGACTCAAACCTGACTCATATTACCCGTTTGCCAGTATACTTACCCTGCATTAGAAGTGAGTCTTTGATCACCGTGATACTGTTGTTGTATTGCCTTATACAAGAACCTAACTGCCTCATTAATCTCAGATGTATAGAGGAAGATTACAAAATGGAACCACAGTGGCGGTTAGGTGCCTATCGCTGTCAAACAAGTACACAATTCGAAATCTCAAGCTCCGGCTGGACCTCTTGGCAAAGCTGCGGCACCCACATTTAGTCTGTCTTCTAGGTCACTGCATTGACAATGGAGCCAAGCCTGAGTCTAGTGGAAATAAAGTCTATCTTGTCTATGAATACGTGCCTCATGGAAATCTACGCGATCACCTGTCTGGTTAGTCTGAAAGGAGAAAAACATAATTTTCTGTGATATGGAAACATTCTTACAAATGTCATTCTTTCAGCTGACTCCTGTAAGACACGGTCTGACATGTATGATTGTCTGATACAAGTGTTTGTGTTGTTTCAGATAACGGTAAACGTACAGTGCTAACATGGACACAGAGGTTGGTCATTCTGATAGACATAGCCAAAGCTGTACAATTCCTTCACACGGGAGTTATTCCAGGTTTCTTCAATAATCGATTGAAGACGAACAATATTTTGCTTGACGAACATCAAAGAGCGAAATTAAGCGATTATGGACTGTCCATTGTCTACGATGATGAGAAAACCGGGGTGAGATTCTTTTGATAATTCCTGCATTTTTCAAGTGTCTGCTGGATTTATGCCCTGATTGACTTGTGTTCTGGTATATCCAGGTAAAAGGAGATCATTCGAAAGCATGGTACGACAACTGCTAAAGAGGCTTCTTAGGTTCGAGCGACTTAATTGCTGGTCACTAATTGTTGTTGTAATGTGTCGCAGGCAAATGAAGGTTATTGAAGATGATATTTATAGCTTTGGATTTATACTACTTGAATCTCTCATTGGTCCTTCAGTGTCGGCCAAGAAGACAATCACGGTCTTAAATGAAGTGGTAAGCCCTTATACCTGGTTTTGGGCACTAGAATCTAACTGCACAACAGCATTACGCCTATACCTTAGTGGCTTAGTGCTCTAAGGGGTTCCGCTTAAGGTGGTGTAGAGGGGGTCGGCTACCCATAAGTTAGAAACACAGAGTGATCGATTCAAATAAATTGCATCATCCGGTTGCAGCTCTGCATCACACAAGAAGTGCAACCAGTTTAATGAACCTGAAAACTTCAATCCCAGCTAGTAAAGATATACTGACCTGATATTTTCTCGTAAAAACTCCACCCATTCATAGGGAATAACCAGAGTATAATGTACATCAGCTGCCTAAGTTGTTGTTCATCCTTGACTAAGTAACTACTCTTATGCCTAACATTCAACATTTCGACCTCCACAGGCATTACTTGGCAGCGAAGAAGGGCAAAGACAGCTGCTTGATCCAATTGTCCTGTCAACTTCTGCGAAAGAGTCACTGACAACTGCTATCTCAATAGCCAGCAAATGCGTTTCTCAAGAATCATCAACACGTCCATCCTTGGATGACGTGCTTTGGAATTTACAGTATGCAGGCCAACTTCAAGCAACATCAGAGGGTGATAGAAGATTCACAACCCAAGCACATTCCTGAGTCATGTCTTGTTCTCCATGTAGTATGTAACTATGTATGTGTAGTATATTATTCCATGTACATGTGTATCCAAGTCTAGAGTAGACCTCCTACCATTCATAAACTCTACGAGCTGGAATAAGAATAAAATCCGAGGGATTTTGTTCTTGGTTGATATATCTAAAGTGCGAGTTAATTTACAGTAGGTAGAGAAAAGAACATAATTTTTATGTACCAAAAAATAAAGAAAAGAACATAATTTCACAGTACATGTAGCGGGGTAGGTTAAATATAATAGAAATAAATATCACCTTTAAGGTTTTGGAATTTTAAAATTCTCTTTCAGACCTAGAGCTAATAATCAACAAAAAATCATTACTAAATGTATACTTCATTTACAACTTACATCTCTTCCCTTACTTTTGTTGTGTAAGTTTACCTTTCTATTTCCGCTACGAGAACAGGCTGAGAAGAGTTGGATTGGGAAGGGACAAGTATGGGCTCTACGCTTGTATTCTTATCATCGTTTAAGAATATTTTTGACATCCGAAATGAGAAAATTAATTTGGTGGACCAAAGACCAAACCTAAAAAATTTGGTCTTGGACTGGACCCAAGTCGTATTTTTCGGTCCGGACCGGTCTTTGACCGAATTTATGTATGATAATTAAAATTAAATCTCATTAACTAAAATAAACTAGTTAATTAAAGTATCTTTAGCATAAATAACCACCAATATTAAGGTTATAATAATGTTTTGACAATAAAACACTTGATTACTTTATAAATTTGGAAAATTAGTCCTAAAACACCTAAATTTCGATCCATTCGATTCAGACCGAAATTAACCGGTTTTAGACCGGATCAGACTGAAAAACGAAACTTCAAAAAGTGTGGAATGAGGATCGGACCTAAATGAATCCGGTCCGGTCCATTTTTCTGGTCCAAACCGAACTTCAAAAAAAAAAAAACAAGGCTTAAAGATGGTGTTCCATATAATCAATGAATCAGAAATGAGGTACTCTTATCAGTTAAGTAGAAAGGCAATGCCAAAACGATAAGACGAGTACGAGAGTATGAGAGTATGAGTGTATGAGTGTATGAGTACACAAGACCAGATATTATTCCAACTTGTTTCAAAAATCTCCTTCATTTCTAAACCCTCCAACAAAACACCTCTTCTTCTTCTTCTTCTTCTTCTTATTCTTCTTCAACCAGATTCATGTTATCTTCTTCTTTCATTACAAATTAAACCCCATTTTTGTACCCATTTAGTATACAATTATTTCAGTTATAAGCTAACAATTATTTAAAAATGGCAGCTTTAACTAGTATATCCATCTGCCCTTGTAGTCTTTCATACCGTCCAAATCTTTTTAACCGTTACATTTCTTGCTCACTTGGTCCTCCTTCTTCTGTCGGTGGTATGTACTTTTATTTTTTTTCTTTGTTCCTAATTTATTTTAAACGTCTTTTTAGTTTTACAATTGTAATGTATCTTGCAGTGTGTTTGAGTTTTATGGGTTTGAATTGGTCTGTATTGTTAGTAACTTTAGTCCAATTTTTGTGGCCATTTTATAGCATATTACTGTTGGGAGTTGTGTTAATTTAAGAGCCAGCTAGCCAGCGGCGGAACTAGGAGGGATTTGTATGAACAAAAAATCAATAATTTCGGGATGACGGCCATTGCTAACCTTTGTACTTCCACCATTGGAGCTAGGGTCAAGTGTACTAGGGTGTGAATTTGTGTGTAATATTGCTCAGGAAAATGTGATTAGATGTGTAGTGAGTTGAATTTAGATTAGTTTTCTTTTGAGGAAGGTGGTGTATGTGAATGAGGAATATGCAAGATTACAAGGTGTAAATTTGTATGTTGAATTGCTGCATTTTGTGTTTTCTTTGTGAAAGGAGGCATGAGGTCAGTAAGGGGTGGGGTGGGATGAAGAGGGGGCATATCCGCAACATATGGTGCAGTGCCCCTCAATCTTAGCCAGTAGGTTAAGACCTCATCGGTATATGGCCGAATTTTCTAAGAGATGCATCACTTGTTTCTCCTATAGATGGGGTGAATATGTTGACAGCTCTTTTACTGTTACAATTAACCATATCCAATTTCTCTCGACTCTCGAGTGATTTGTGACTGGACTCAGTGTAATGAAGAGAGGTGATGTGGCAGTCCATAATGGAACCGTACCGCTGTCATGTTTTATGAGAGATAATTTTTGTTTAGGCCCTTGGTTAGAAAATGCCCCTCAAAATACATTAATGTTCATCCTGCCTGATGTTCAGTTTGATGCATTCATCATATTCTCCTTGACAAGATTGAATCTTTTGGCTTCTAAACTGACATATGCACTATGTCATTCTTTTAAAAAAAGATAATCGCTGAAAAGTAGATATACTGTGACCTCAGGCGTATTATTTAATGTTTTAATGGAAATAAATGTCTCTTTATTATATGTCTAAACAAATATAATTGAATTTTTTTTTCTTATCAATAAGTGGTCTTCTTATACAATTATTTAGGTTACTATCAGCTTGCAAACTACAATCAAGGCAACTTTTCCTGAATCTGAATTAGATTGTTAAGATTGTTGATGTTGGCTTTTTAATATGAACATTTTTGTCCAAGTATCTTTTTGTATGAAGCAATGCTCAGTTACTTGTTCTACATCAAGTTAGGTTTATTTTTATGCCTCTTGTCAATAATCTGCATTTGGTAGGAATTTTGTGCCTTTCTTTTGTTTTTTAAGTGCATTTGGCTTGGCAAAGTCATGTGTTTCTGCTGTTACAAGTTGGTTTAGTTTAAGGATTAGTTTATCGATGTCCTTGTGTTAAAAGATATCAGTTTATCGAACTACTGAGGTCTGTATTAGACAGTCTTTATTCTATTACTTCGCACCATTGCCATGTTCTTTCCTGAGAAGAAATTCATCTATTTGGTCTACTTTAAGGTACAAGCACATCAAAAGTTCCACGCAGAAGATCAGGGAGACTAGAGGGTGCTAGCAAAAGCATGGAGGATTCCGTGAAACGGAAACTAGAGCAGTTTTATGAAGGCTCCACCGGCCCACCATTACGTGTTCTACCAATTGGTGGTTTGGGTGAAATCGGAATGAACTGCATGCTTGTTGGTAATTACGATCGTTATATCCTCATTGATGCTGGTATCATGTTTCCAGAGTAAGTTTATCCTCCTGACACCTTCTCCTGTTGAGGATACTAGTTGTAACTATTGATGTCTCCTGTCATCTCTCGTACAGTTTTGATGAGTTTGGTGTTCAGAAGATCATCCCAGATACCACTTTTATAAAACGATGGAGCCACAAAATAGAAGCTGTTATTATAACGCATGGGCATGAAGACCACATTGGTGCGTTGCCTTGGGTAAAGCTTCTTTCTGTTCCTGGAAGTTAATTTTGAGTCTCTGTTAGAAAAAATGAGTCCCAAGCTGCTAGCAGCTGTTATGGCTCATCTTTTTTTGTTACATGTTTTCATTTGTAACCAACTATAACTCTATTGTTTATTGCACACTCACTGAATATGTGCTTGTTTGTAGGTCATTCCTGCTCTTGATCCAAAGACACCAATATTTGCATCGTCTTTCACCCTGGAGGTATGTAGCATCATATATATTATTAGCCTTGGAAATGAAATCTTTTGAATCCTCTCAAGTTCTTGTCTTTTCATTTTCAAACTTTTTTTTGTCTTGCTTACAGAAATTATAGTGTTTTTGATGAATAAAATATATCTGCTCTTTTGTCTTCGAGCAGCTGATCAAAAGACGTCTCAAAGAATTTGGTATCTTTGTTCCATCTAGACTGAAGGTTTTTAGAACCAGAAAGAGGTTTTCAGCTGGGCCATTTGAAATAGAGCCCATAAGGGTTACTCATTCCATACCTGATTGCTGTGGATTAGTTATGCGCTGCGCTGATGGCACAATTTTTCACACTGGTGACTGGAAGGTAACACGTTTTTATCACTCTTTCCATATTAGTTAAACCTTTGACCGTGATGTTAAATAAAGTAGCATGGGTTCTGTAATGTTGCATAAGAACAAATCACTCTACAGATTGACGAGTCACCCGTGGATGGCAAAGTTTTCGATCGTGTAGCCTTGGAGGAGCTGTCGAAGGAAGGAGTTACCTTAGTAAGTTCTTTTGACGCATTATCCTTTGAAGGGAATTTTTTTCCACCAAGTTTGTTTGGTAACAGATACTTTGCCTACTAGCCTACTACTCCCTCCACACACTAATGATCTTCCCCTTTCAAAAAAATACTCCTCACATATATAAAAGAAGTGGGAAGATCATTTGTGTATGGAGGGAGTAGTATAAAGCTGTTGGTGTTGTCAGTTTGCGTTGTCATTTGTGCATTAGTCGTCTTTTTGTGCTTGCCGGAAACTAAGTTCTAAGGTTGGGCAAGAGGTTATTTCCAGATGACCCCGTCACAATGAAAACTGCTTTTAGAATCCACAATCTAAGTGTAATGTGAATCATCATGCATTACTCCATCATACTTTAAATGCCAAAGAACAATTAATCTTTGGCTCCGTTAGAGATGTAAATAGTTGAAGCAATGAAGCAAGACGGCAAGAGCTGTTACTTGGTACCATCTCACATTAACAAAGTCTAAAAAGTATTTTTGGACACAAAATTGTAACAGGTAGTTGTTGTAGATTGTGTACTTAGAAGCTACTTCTACATAGTGTCTACAAACAATTATTTGTCTAAACTAGTATCACACAACTTGCATCAATGTAGATGATGAGCGACTCAACAAATGTACTGTCACCTGGAAGGACAATTAGTGAAAGTGTGGTGGCAGATGCACTGCTCAGGCAGATTTCAGCTGCTAAAGGTCGGGTGATTACAACTCAATTTGCTTCAAACATTCACCGACTCGGGAGTGTGAAAGCAGCAGCTGATGCTACTGGTAGAAAATTGGTAAGCATCTTTTATTTATATCATGGAAGACCTGTTTGCCATTTGTGTCTCTATTCTAGGAATCCCCTTTGAGATACATAATTGCATTGACATTTTCTGATTCTCTATGTTTTGTGAGTCCTGACAGGTTTTTGTCGGAATGTCTTTGAGGACATATTTGGATGCTGCATGGAAGGATGGAAAAGCACCTATTGATCCGTCTACTTTGGTATGATAATATAATTGTTTTTTTGAAAGGGACAGTTGTTCCTGTCATGTTATGCAGTTCAACAATCCCGCCTCCTTGTCATTAACCATTTGCTTAAAAACCATTAGAGTTTGGGTGTAAAGGAAACCTCTTCATTGTTGCTTATTTTAGTTATGCCTCACTGTTCAATTACCTTAACAACTTGTTTATGATTTAATATGAAAATTCATGCCAGAAAGGTTAAATTTCTATTAATCAGGTTAAGGTGGAAGATATTGATGGCTATGCTCCAAAAGACTTGCTGATTGTAACAACGGGCTCTCAAGTAAGTTTTCAAATGATATTTGCACTAGGGTTCATTGCCTCTTGGCATTTAATAGTTCAATTGGATTCTTTTCATACCTTTCTCTCCAGCGAATAATATATGTTTGCTATTGTGTCAGGCAGAACCACGTGCTGCTCTTAATCTTGCGTCCTTTGGGAGCAGCCATTCACTCAAATTAAGCAAGGAAGATGTTATACTATACTCCGCGAAGGTAATGGACGAACATCTATCTACTGAAAACGTCAATCTTGTCTAGGAGAGCTGTTTATTTTATTTCTCTTATTAGCAAAGGCCTTGGATGCATTAAAGAAGATTTCCAATCATGCTTATTCCCTACATTTGGGTTCGTTGTAAAGGCATTGGCTGGGAGACCCCCTATTCTCCTGTGCTGCTTTAATATTTAATCATATATGTTAGTTTTGATAAGCATTATAGTCAAATTTTAGTTTTTTTTTTTCAGTTCCGTATCTGAGTACTAAGATATTTCCTTTGTCATGTGATATGGGTAAATACAGGTCATACCTGGGAATGAAACTCGGTGCATGAAAATGTTTAATCGTATAGCAGAACTTGGATCAACATTAATCATGGGTAAAAATGAGATGCTACACACTTCTGGTCATGGTTACCGTGAAGAGCTGGTAAGTTTTTTCTGTTAAGGTGCTTTGTCAGACAAATTTCTTTCTGACTAATGTTAGGTGACTTTAGATTTGTTTATGTCGTGGATGATGAAATGCTAGTTTACCCTAAAATTTTGTAATCTGGCTCTGTTGATTTATAAAACTTAATTGTCTGGCTAAAAGCAATTGTAGGCAGTCTTGTAAAACGCTTTTGGTTGTCGAAAAAAAAAAGTTTTCGTGTTTTTTTTCTTTTCATCAGAATTTATTTTTGTTTAAATTTTGTCTTTGAAGGCTGAAGTACTGAAGATTGTTAAGCCACAACATTTTCTGCCTGTTCACGGTGAGCTGTTGTTCTTAAAAGAACACGAACTGCTTGGAAAATCAACCGGTATTCATCACACAACTGTAAGTTCAGATGCAACTAGGAGCACAACGTAAATTTAGATGAGTAGCTTTAACCATTCAGACAATTTAAATATGTCGTATCTCAACCTATCTCAATGTGGTTTTTAGCTATCTTCTGTAGTAAGTATGCAGGATAATAAAAGAAGTTGTTATGTCATGCCATATTGTCATAATATAAGCATGATAACTTGGTGAACTTTTTTCAGGTGATAAAGAATGGGGAAATGCTAGGAGTGTCTCATTTGAGGAACAGGAGAGTTCTGTCAAATGGTTTTATTTCTTTGGGCAAAGAAAATTTACAGGTAACAAGTGCGTTAGTTGATTGAGGAATTTTTCATCCTGGAAACTTATAAAAGGATCTTCTGAATGCAGTTAATGTATAACGATGGTGATAAAGCATTTGGTACCTCTGCTGAACTTTGTATTGATGAAAGGATGAAAATTGCATCCGATGGTATAATTGTAATCAGGTAGAACTGGAGAGGAAAAACAGATAGCATTCACTTCCTCCATCACATTTATATTGTTCCCATTTGACTTTGGTGGTCAAATGATTGAACTTTGATTAATATTTTCTCACAATATACACATCACAATTTTCGTTAATTTCAAATTTATCTTGGGTCATTCTGAAACAACCTCTTCTTATAGCTAAAACAAGGGTACGGCTGTGTACATCCGAACACCCCCCCCCCCCCACACACACACACAATTTGCGGGAGCCATTGAGGCACTGGGTTAATGTTGCTGTTGTAGTATTTCAAATATGTTTTTATATTAGAAGGAAATTAACGGCCCTAGTCAATATTAGTCGACCACTAGAGTCAAATGGACCAATATAAATGAGATGGAGAGAGCAGTTTTTAAAACTTATTGTTCACTTCTGTCGCTCCCTAATTGTAAGCTTTTAATTGTGTGTTGAAGCATGGAAATTTTACGCCCTGATGCGGTAGAGGGCTCTACTGAGAAATGCTTGAAAGGGAAAATAAGAATAACCACAAGATGCTTATGGCTTGATAAAGGAAAACTTTTAGATGCGCTGCACAAAGCTGCTCATGCGTCACTGTCAAGCTGTCCTGTAAATTGTCCTCTTTCACATATAGAGCGTACGGTTTCTGAGCTACTAAAGAAAGTAGTGAGGAAATACAGTGGAAAACGACCTGAAATAATAGCTATTGCAACCGAGAATCCGAATGCAGTTCTTTCTGATGAGGTCAATGAGCGTCTGTCTGGAAAATCTCATGTTGGAATTAATATATCTGCACTGAGGAAGACAGTTGAGGGGCATTATAAAAGGAAAAAAACTGGCAGCGTGGTAAACAAGGAAGATAATGGTATTGTTTCCGAGACTAGCACCTCACAGCAGGATTTTAAAGGTTTTTTCTAGGCCCTCTCCTTCCTCGTATTTGTCTCAAATCACACACATTTTAAGTTCATTGGTTGCGTTATGCACTTATGCATAATCAAAGAAGTAAAAAATCTCTTCGGTGGTTATATTAATAATGCGAAATCCAGGAATTAGTGGCTATGGTGTTTATATAAATAAAGTGAAACTCTCTTTCGTAACTCTTTATTGTAAGGATGGTCTGTTTGGGACAATAGGGAAGTGACTGAGAACACTTGAGGGTGCATGTTCCTACCAAACATGTCTAATCTAATGGAAGGTTGGAATATTTAGGGACGAAAAACAAGATCCGCAGCCTCTCTGTTCCTCCTTTCTGAATCCCCACATCAAATCTCACTGTTTGATGAGGTTACCAGTTTTCCAATGAGTATATTTAGGCTTATTTCACAAATTCATACACCCAAAGTGAGTTTACTAGCTTTCTTGACACAATTTTTTGGGCGGTTATTTGGTGTTTTAATTATATAATAATCTTAAAAGAAAATATACCTTGTTTTGGATAGCATGCTCATGATACTCAATCCAAATGCCTACAGCTAACATATGTTCTGAAATACTCCGTATCATTTTGTTCTCAACTTTTGTGTTTAACCTACACAACTTGAGTTTGAAGCTTTTAGTGAAAAGCTCTAGATATCACCCTACAGTTCCTTTATCCACCTTGAATGTTCTTTCATGCAGATGGTAGTGAGTTTGATGGATTACTTACCAAAGAGGACGATGATGCATCTGTATCTAATATAGCGGGGAGTTCTAAAAAAATTGAAAATTTGAATGATACCTGGAAGTCATATTTTGGATCATCATCATTGACTACAAGTGAGATGGAGACAAAGAGTTCTGGGTCGGATTTGCTAGACAAAATGGTAGGTGGAGAATCCAGCGAGGATGAATCTGGTGAAATAGCAGGTTCTCCGTCTAAGGCTTCAAAGTCGACAAAACGCAATAGATGGAAACCGGAAGAGGTGAAAAGGCTGATTACACTGCGTCGAGAGTTAGACGATAGATTCAAAGTAGCAAGAAGGCGAATGGCACTCTGGGAGGAGATATCGTCAAGCCTATTATTGGCTGACGGCTTCAATCGGACTCCTGGGCAGTGCAAATCATTATGGACGTCTCTAGTCCAAAAATATGAGGTCAGTTTTGATACTCTGTTTATTTTTTACAAGGTCGTTTTTTTTTTTTTTGTCGGATCACGCTTTTAGGAAGGCAAATTTCCCTTCTACATGATCATTCATTTCCTAAATGAAACTTATAAGCAGAGTTGAGAAGCCTTCTATACGCATCATCAAGTCTTATTTTTGGAAAAGAAACATCAAGAACATATTTTGAAGCAATAGTTAGCTCTACTATTGAGGAACCTTAAATGTAGTACGTCTTGCTTGTGACGGTCACAAATGAGAATTTGTGACCTTAATGACGATTACTTGGTTTTTCATGCAATCACATGCAAGTGGGCAGTATTGAGAGTTGAGACCATTAATTATCTTGATCACTGTTGTCTATAATACCGCAAAGGCGCACAATTACTTCACAGTAGACGCCGTTCAGTGTTACGGCATTGATTTATTAGCATGATGGCAGATTGAAACAGAAATATTTAGTGTTTATAGCATTTATCGTTTTCCCCGATTCAGGAGCAGATGCTCCTGATTCTACCCAAAAGGTGTTGGTTTAAAGTTTAAACTATGACTGTCGAGCTTATTTGAAGTAAACTGACCGCCATCCTCATGTTTATGTAACAGGAAAGCAAACGTACCGAAAAGAGCAACATTAGCTGGCCTTACTATCAAGAGATGCACAGAGTTTTATCCGAGTTAGAGGAAGGGACGAACCCATGAATCGAGCATTTGTTTGAAACACACTTGCATTACAAATAAATCAAATTTTCAGCTACCGAGAAACGCCACTGACAAGTTTGAATGCGAAAAGGGATCTTGAGTAGGGCAGCCTAAGTTTGCATATTTGATTATTTGTTTGCTTACAGTCGCTTGAATTCTGTACAGAAGATATCAAGATAGAATATTATCAATTTTTGATGGCAAATACCGAGTCTTTTACTCCGTATCTGGTAAAAAATGCTTGCTTCATTCAAGCCATTCGAGGATTTGAAACTTAAAAACACAAAAAATATGAACTGAAACCGTATCAACATAAAATGCAAGTAATAGTTTTCGGACCAACCACCTGCTAAGTACTAACAATATTATTGTAACATCAAAACAAAAATCCCAAACATAAGTGACCGGAGTGTCTCCGCTCCAGGCTAACCTGATTGCAGAACGATAACTATTTAAACTTTGGATTCTGACTTCCCCAAATCCTGATTTATTTGCATAATAACCATGAACGGTTTTAGTGAGGTTTTGGTTTGATTTTATCGCAAGTCAGCCTGAAAAAAGACTTGTTTGCTGAACATATATTGTATGTAGGCAGTGGTGCTTAACTACTCATGACTCTGGTTCATCGGAGTTGTCCTTACATCTCGCTTTACATCAAAGAAAAAGATGTTCAAATTTAGTTATGTCTAAGAAGACACAGGTTAATAATGGAAGAGAGAGCGCGGGTAGTCGGCTATGATGTCCACTCAGCTCATGAAACCAAAAATATCAGCAAATAAAGTTCTACAATCAAACAAATGGGTAAATCAGGAATTCCAAAACTGCTCAAGTTTGACACTGGGTGTTGAATAATGTCCTGAAAAGATCTTGGATGCGACGACATTGTTTGCAGCTTCAGTGTAATGAACTCCATCCCACACTATGGACTGTGACACATTGTTGCAGATATTATACCCTGGCTGCCCACATGTCGCATTCCTGTCGTATCTGTACGGTTCCCCACGACCGCAGCATGCTGCAAATGGATCCTTAAACCCTATAACAAAATGCACCTTCTTACATTTAACTTGTCGAGATCAAAGACGATAGTTACTTAAAGGAAACATCGGACTGAGGTTTACCATATTTCTGAGGATGGGCAGACAGGCTGTACTTAATGGAATACACGTCCACATAAACAATCACAGCATCCTTATACACTGACCTTAGCTCTTCAGTTAGCGTGCGAAGCCCCTTATTAAAGGTTTTTGCTACCTTGTTGTGCAGACTCAGGCATCCAAAACGATCAAGGTCGCTGCTTTTATGTGGATGTAGGGCCAGTTCTTTGGGTTGGCAACCTAAGGGCCCTGTGTTGTGCATCCAAAATCTGCGCCCACCGCTTTGGTACAGCGTCTGCATAGTTAGTGCTAATCTTGATAAAATATGTTTATTTGTAGACTGTTCCAATCCTCTAAGAAATAGAATTAATAAGAGGCTGTTGTTTTGTGTAGAGTATACTTGTGGAAAAACCAACCTCCACAGCTAATCTGATTTCTTCAAGGAAGAGAGGGATCTTCAGCGCGACTGGATCATAGGTTAGGTTTGATGCATAGAGAGCCATAAGAAGATCATTTTGTCCAATGTCAATCGTATAGAGTGCACTACGAAGCCCGTCTTCATCTATAAGGTCCTTTGACCCTTGATGAAAAGGTAAATGTGTAAAGGATGACAAGATATGAGGTTATTCTTTAGTTAAGTGAATGAGATAGGAAAAGGAGGATACCTTGTGAGACGAGCTCAAGAGAGCGATTCCTAAAGCGAATGAACTGTCTAACTTGAATATCCAGTGCAAAGGGAACAAATTTGGGAAGGAGGGTGGCACCACTGATAGCAAAGTTAACCCCGTCCCTAAAATTTGGGGACAGAGAATCCAAATAAGGGCTCAGATAGTTGAGCTTCAAATGTTCACCTGCAAGAGAGTCTGTATTATATAGCCGGAAAATTAGAAATTAAAGGACAAAAAAAGATTAAAAGGGCCGGGAATACATACAGAAGAAATCAATTATAAGACGGCCATCACCGAGACGGCCAGTGCCCCTGTGGAAAAAAGTGATGCCATGGGGTAGTCCAATTGGAAGGCCAGTGGCAGCTAATACACCTCCCGTGTCTGAATTGGAGTCTCCGAAATTGACAAGAATGGGAGTCCCCTTAACTGCATTACCAACTGGTAGAATCACCAGCAATATAAGTGTTTGGATCATCAGGTTACTAATGCCTTTGCCCATCTTATGGTCTGCAGCCCTTGTAGCCAATCCTCCTCGTCGATGTATATCCATTGCCCCGCTCTAGTTTCAACTTACTTACTTGTACAGCTTTGATTAGTTTTGATATACTCCATAGTACAGTATTTTTTTTCGGTCGTCTGATTAAGGCATCAAATTGGCAACTAGGTAATAATTTATGACAAATATGAGGCAATATTATTAATAAACAGGCAGGATTGATTTTGAAACACAAAGTCAAGTATGGTCCATGTGCTTGGGTTGAAGATTTCCTGTAAACAGGTTTAAAATAATACAAATATTTTAGTCATCTACGGAGTACTATTCTACTTTGTAGATTGAATTATCCCTCTACATTTTGTGATGAATACAAATATACAATCAATTAGATGGTAAGCCACTCGATCTGCTTTGGTGACTCGTTACAATAATAATAATCCTGAGATTCATTCATATCTTGTTTAAATTTGTTTATAGTATGATTGAACGTTAACGAACCCGCTTTGTCGTACTCGTCACCTTGATAGTACAATGCCAAAACAAGTTAAGATGTGAATTATGGATCGAAATACGTATATTAAAAAGATACATTTATACAGGCAAAAGGTTATCATCTTCATTCCCATCCTCAGTCACATCTACAGTTGCCTAAACTCAAGTTATCCTTTTACACTGGTAAGATTGTTCAACTTGTACGTAATAAAGAAAAAGATACATCTCTGCCTGATATGGTGAAAAAGAATAAAACAGAAGGGCCAAAATTACAAGGCAAAAGACCCGCTACCGTATCACCTTGCTTCTGATCTATGGCTAAAAGATTAGAGGTTAAAACAAGGGAACCGAACCCTCTTACATGGAGAAATGTTTCACATGAAATAGCTAAGAGGCTTCTTCCTCCGTGAGCCCCCTTCACCATAGAGTTCATTCCACTGCTGAAGTTCCGTCATATTAACCGACTCGGATGAGACACTGGCACACACCTAATTCAATATTGTAACAACTCATGTCATTAAAGTACTCATCAACATTAAATAATAATATTGCTCTCTCGACTCACAGATAGAAATTGAAAGACATAATTAGTAACAGGTGATAGTGGGTAAGCAGAGCGATCAAGTCAGCCACATTGAGTTTGTTTGAATGGAGAATTTTGAAATGAAAGGGAGGGTGAGGGGCGGGTTGAGTTAAATGCTTGATAGGTAACCAGAGTGGTCTCGCAAACAATATTTGTGGGACTGTCTGTCTCCTTTGAGAAGTCTTGTAAGTGGTCTTACCTGCTCGTGTGCATGTTTGAAATCATCCATATTCAAAGGGCGGATATCAGTGCTGGCACTCAATGCTGGGGGGGTTCTGCCTTCCGCTAACGCTGATGCACGTTCCTGCCAAATCAAACACCAGCAATTGCAATAAGCACAAATTGTCTGCACTACAGTACGAATTGATAAACTGCACTTGAGATAAAAGGGAAAAAATGCATCCACAGAATGAAAAATGCCCAGAATCCAAATGTCACAACTCATAACCATATATACACACCATTATTTATTTTCCAATGCCACCAGACATGTCCATGAACAGCTTTCTCGTTATGATTTGCATAAGCAGGGGCGGACTGGAGGGGCGTCCCAAAATCCCAGGAATAAATTTTATAAGTGGCAAATATACACATCAAGCTATAATGGCTAAGTTGGTAGCTGTGTATAATTGTAGGCGGGAGGTACCAGGTTCGAATCCTGGTACCGTGAAATTTTGTTAAAACGGTTTTTTCAGTTATTTGGGCTTTTAACCCAAGTGTCTACCTCCTATTATTAATCAGAAAAACTTTAGGGAGACGCTCTTTCAATAGTTTTATTGAGCTCTCACCTGATGAGGGAAGGGAGTTATTTAATTTCTATTTTCCATGTTATGTCTCCCACTAATTTAGTGGGAGACGGTCTCTCAAGAGATTATTAATATAATTTGTTTGAACACTGGACCTCACCCTGTAAACCAATGAACCACTTGTGTTTATTGATCATATTAGTAACGGCCAAATAACCAAATTGGTAAAAAAACTTTGATACATGACAAATTGATAAAAAAATTTAAAATTTGCGACATATACACCAAAAATCACGGCACGTGATTCCAAACACATTATGTGCATATCTCGCCCTTTCCTTTTACCATTTCCCTTGTTTTTCTAGAAAAACCCAGCAACTCCTTCAAACTTCATCTCTCCACCATGCCTCCTATTCAATCCCATCACCATAATACTTTCAAAATATGATAAATAAAAGAGAAAATTGTTGATTACAGCCTTATAAAAAGCAGTTTTTGAAAATTACAGCCT
>VHZZ01010111.1:30236-42077 GCA_009801015.1 Silene noctiflora | reverse complement strand
TCTTTATTCTTGTTTTTGTTTGCATGCAACTAGATTCTCATCATCTAATTTAACAAGTAACTTAGATCTATATTAGAGGAGTCTAATAAGAGGGTCAAAGAACCTAACAATATTGCCATGGTCGTCCCAACAGAATATGACAAGCATCCATGGGTATAACGTCACACAATACCTCATCGACATAAGAACCCATCACTAAGCCAACACGGGCCTGTTTTGACACCTTAACGCTGCTGCCATCATCTAGCCAATGTAAAGAATATGGGCGGAGGTGTTTAGTAGTCACAAGACCCAACTTTGACACCATTTCAGTAGAGGCTACGTTAGTGCAACTACCCCCATGGATAATTAGACTACACCACCTATCATTCACTAGACATTTGGTATGGAACAACTGATTTCGCTGCCCCGAATCAGTAGGTATAGTTTTTTTCTTGTAAGGTTCGCAAAACCAAATTTATGTCGTAAATAGGTGCCTCATAACCCTCTACTATCTCATCATCTTCCTCACCATCATTCAGTTTAAACATTTCACCCAACTGTTCCTCCTCGACCAACAGCTCATCCTTACAATAAATGGCTTCCCTCAAGGTCAGAATTCATTTATTTGGGCATGCATTTTGATAATGGTTGAAGCCTTGGCATTTGAAACTACGAACTTTGGACAGATTAGTTTCTTTGGCCGTGGTCCTAGGGGTTGTGTTCAAAAGTGTCGTGGCCTTGCTAGGACCACCAATGGTGGTGGACAAGGACGAGGTGCTGCTAGTTGTGTCAAGTTTAGAGGTTGTCTCGGTTTTAGTCCATGACTTATTCTTACCCGAATTTGAACTCTACCCTCCCCCGTATTTAGACTTCCCTTGTGACTCTACTTTCAAACAAAGACCACAAAGAGTGTCAAAATCATAAAAAGGGTACAACTCAACAGTATTAGCAATGTTATAATTCAATCCCCGCAAAAATCGAGACATTTTTTGCTCTTCTATTTCCTCCAATTCDCCCATTAAAGAMADATTTTCAAACTCATCAATATATTCACTAACACTTAGTTTTCCTTGTCTCAAATCAGCAATCTTACGATATGTAGCCAATCTATGGGTTGTTGGTACCCGAGCGCACCCTCTTGGCCTTCAACCCTTTGAACCATAGAGATGCTCCCTTGCTCAATTTCATAATTGCATACTTGCACCTCTTCTCATCATCCAAGTCCTAGAAATCAAACATAAGATATATTTTCCGTTCCCACTCAAAATAGGCCTCGGGATCAGCTCCACCAACGAACTCAGAAAGTTCATTCACCTTGAACGGTTCAGTCACCCTTTCAACACGCCTAGGATGCCATCTTTCGTCCCTATCTTGCACGTGTCTCAAAGCATTACGAAGTTGCTGCAAAAATTCAGAGTTATCAAAATCCATTGATAAACAAGGATTAAGAGCTGAGGCTCTGATACCACAAATGATATAAGTTCAAATTCAAAGAATATAAACTCGTAGGTTGCAGCGGAATCGACAACTGAACAGAACACGGATTTGTTTGTTTTTGGGTTTTATGTGATTTAAACAATTCCGTGAACTGTCTGGAAATAGCTTGAACCATTAAGTTGAGATAAAACAGACTATTCGTACTAGGTACGTACCATCTGATTGTTTGGGATAGTGCCTTGTTGAATAAGACCTATTATTCAACTAAGGAGGGTGAGATCAAGACCTATTGATCAACAACCCAAGTATCGATTGAAAAACGCGTTTCAAACGAACAAGTTTTGTTTTCTAAGCAAGAAAACGATTTGTTAACACAAGTTTAACACAAGTTTTTTTTGTAAGATTTCTGAATGATTTTATTGTTGAAACCCTTGACCTTATATAGGCTGCCAAGGCACGAAAACTCCAGCCAAGTGAGGATTTGCCATCACTCCTTCACTTATTACAACTATTAAAGCATCCAAAATGAAGAGTCTAAAGCATTTAAAGCTTATTTAATTAAAAAATAAAATGATCATATAATAAAATAATCATAAAAGTGGCTGAGATTATTTTATAGCATTGGACCGACCGTGTGCTTCATTTCGCTGTAGCATGGACTTTCCACCATCACCAAAATCAGCCCATTGTCCAAGAAAGCATAGAAACAAAATGAGGACGAAATAAGCCCAAGTATAAGAATCAACATGGTTGTCCACTGTTTGCACCATCAACTCCTTGTTAATACCATTGTCATCTACTGGAATTGTACCAGGGTATCAATGAGGCAATTGTAAGTTTAAATTAATTTATATTAGTAAATTTGTAAAAGTGCGAATCTGAATATGGTCGGTCGTAATCTCAATATTACTCTCGCATTTATTTTTGGTGTATATGATGTAGGGGATGTACGAGCAAGAATTAAAGGATGAAAAATAGAAGCCTAAAGGACGTGATGACATTCTTGCTAGGGAAATCGGCAAAAAAGAACATCCAGTTCGTGTGAGAGGGGTATCGACGCATATTGGAATCACGCAGTATTTTGGGAAGTCTCGGACGAAGAAGCTGGATGGTGATGATTCCGAGAAGGTTTTATATCTTGTATTTTATCCAACATAATTTAAAACTCACTACGTTAAATTAGATTGCTTAATCATTGTAATTTCTACTACGTAGCTAGTTATAATGGCGAGGTTGATAATGAGAATGGTGGACACGGGGAAGCAGCCATATGAAGAAGAGCTGGTTATGGTTTGGGAAGTCCTAAAGAAAGAAGAGGATGAGGTAAACAACGACATGGAAACTGATGATGAGGTAATAATATATAGCTCTTACGTACAATGTATTGTATGATTCGTAAAATCAGTACGTGTTATATACATATTTGTTATATGTCTTGAAGGAAGCCGAGAAGGAAATGGCAAAGAAGAAGGAAGCCGAGAAGGATACAGCAAAGGAGAAGGAAGCCAAGAAGGACACACCAAAGGAGAAGGAGGCGGGACCTGAAAAGGAAGCCGTGAAGGACATGGCAAAGGAGAAGAAGACAGGTCCTGAGAAGGAAGTCGTGAAGGACACACCAATAGATGATGATATCACATTCTTCAGAACAACGGCAAATATAATTCCGGCTTTTCGCAATCACCATCAGGTAGCTGCTAGTTTATAATTATTCAAATCACACACTTTCTTTACTAATTTAATCTATTTAAGGTGGTGCACGCATATATTCTAATTCTAATTAATTAAAAATGTGAAATAAGGCTTTTTGAGGCACCCTTGTCGTATTAACATCCCAATTATAGAGCCGACCACAGGAAATAAAGGCAAAGTTCATGTTGCCAAAGGATACGTGTACATTTACGACCAGACGGAAGTGGTTCAGGTTCATGGCGAAGCCCTCAAGGCGGGTTTTAGTAAAGTGGAAGTGAAACAGTTATATCAGCCAACAAAATTTGCTAGAGTCAAAATTCCATTTGAAGGTAATAAGATTTTTACCTTGGGAGACGTCGTAAATAGTTTTGTGCAATGGCCAACCGCATTAGTTATTACAGTTGTCACCAATGAGGTAAATATGCTAAAGCTGAAAAATTTGTTATAATGAACGCCTTTAAACTTATTAGGGTACGAATATTAACCTATAATAAGTACTTGTATTGTTACATTTGCAGGGTAAGACTACTACGGCAGCATCCAAAGGCATTGATACGAACATGTCTTCAACCCTAGATAAAGAGGTATTACTAATTTGGAATAATCGACTTATATTTTTTTCTCAAATTATAAATGACGTCTCGTGTAATTATTATTTTTTATTTTTTTTCACTTGTAGCCCCAAATAGCATCAGTCGGCGACATTCATTATAAGCCACCCGATTTTGTTGCACCCAAGCCTACTCTTTCTCAATATCAAAAATATGATGGTGTAGAGTATAGAAAGAAAATTACTAACGCTGTGCTGAAAAGATTGCATGAGCATGGTCTAAGGCTTGTAGAAAGTGGGGATTAAGGCATGGTTGAGCTAGAGCCGAACATTTTGGGCATGGGTGCTATGACTGTAGTTGAGGCGAAGAATCTGTTTGAACTCATCGACATCGACCAGTTAAATGTGACTCACCTGTACGTTTTGATAAAGTAAGTTTATTAATAAAAATGATCAGTTGGCTTGCCCCTTACAATGTTCCTGGTGTTCACACGTATGTGTAGTACTTTATTATAATAAATCAAGATTCCATTAATTTATTAACATGCTTAAATGTATACGAACTAACAGCTTAATTTTCGAAATTTATATTCTATAGGAATCATTGGGTGCTAGTGGCAATCAATGCGAGATCAAGTATAGTCTGCTGGATTTACTCTTACGGTCGCAACCCGGATGATAAATTTTTACATATGATAAAAGTGTATGTTTACAACCTTTAATATATAATCTCATTTGCTATTGTATGACCTTTGAATTCTATTATCCGTCACATCAATATTACTGACCCATATGGTAATTAAAATTTGGTGAATGAACTAGGGTTTTTAAACAAAAAAGAATGTTAAACGAACTTGAGAGACATGAGCCCTACTCTGAGCCAACCATTAAAACTGTCTAGGTACGTATCATCCTAATGAATACTTGTATCATTCAATTTATGTTTATGAGAGAGGAGGATCTAATTTAGCTTATTTGTGTGTCATTTATATAATATAGTCTCCTCTTCAGCCAACGATAGAAAATGCGGCTATTACGTTTGTCGGTCCATGTGGGAGATTGTCAATGCACGCTATTTCACAATTCCTCTTAGGGTAAGTGTGTTTTAATAAATATTACAGCATTATGTAACTTGGGGGTTTAGTTCGGTATATTTTTCATTTATTCCCTATATTTTGGTTTATAGTTTCCATTATTACCCAACTCATCAACAGTAGTAGTGCAAAGTACGTACACGGTAGAAGACATCAATGATGTTAGAGATGAATGGGCCAAATTTTTTATTTCAACTGAGAATATTTTTGGCCATCAACTCTAGATTGATCCTTAGGTATATTGATCATTCTGTGTATTTGTATTATTTTGATGCTGGCTAGGTTGAATTTATTGATCATTCCGTGTATTATTTTGATGTTGGCAAGGTTGAATTTACTGATTATTCAGTGTATAATTTTGATTTGGTTCGAGATAAATTGATCATGGTTGGGTTAAATTTGCAGTGCAATGTAACTGCTGAAATGCTACTGAAAAAATTGCATATTCAGCATCTGTAGGATTCAAAAATAAATTTTAAAAAATATTGAAAAATTTGATAACGGTTCAATCAAAACCGTTGTCACATATACAACAACGAGTCTTTTTAAAACCAAACGGTTGACATATTTTTTTTTACCATTGCTAAAAATTATTTGGCGCCAGTACTTATAACGGATTTAATATAAAACAAAACCGTTGTTATAGTTTCCTTCCAATAGAAAAAAATAACGGAAAATGCTCGTTGTCGATATAAATATTTATAACGGTTGTTGTACAGCCAATCCGTTTCCCGTTTCACGTTTTGTCACGGTTTTTTTTCGTTGTAAACAATTAACAACGGTTTGGATAAAGTCAACCCGTTGCTAGATTTAGGTTTCACAACGGTTTATCGCCGTTGTTACATTATTTTACCACAGTTTCATAAACCATTAACAACGGTTTAACAAAGGTTCCATGTTTTATCAAAGCCGTTGTCACTAATTAACAACGGTCAATGTAATAATGGTTCCGTGTTTTGATTCACAACGGTATTATACTTTATTTAACCCTTGTTTTAGGTGTTATTTGGCGTAGTGCTATCTAGTATGCCACTTTCACATTGAACATGAATCTCTAATATGCCATGAATACATGTACCTACAATTACTCTAATTCTTTATGACACAATTTCTCATTACCATGTTATAATGAAATTCCAACAATATTATGAGACTAATAACAATTACCCATTATCATGTTATAATTCAATTCCGACAATAATAACATATGTAAACATCCATATTATTGAAATCGAGTACGGAAAACCCTGCCTCCTCGCAAACTCCGAAAACAACATGAGACAAACAAGAATCCGTCTTCCACAAATCACTTCCTATATCAACATAACAATTACTATTACAATGAGGTCTTATTCCTTCTTAATTTCCCATAACCCTACTAGTAATTACACAATTAACGAAACCCATAAAATCCCACCAACTACTAGGGTTTGAAATAAGAACCGAATAAGAAAGGTGGAATATTTACCTAAAAAGCGGGATCGGCAAAAGGTGGTGAGGAAGGGTGCATCATCTTCAAATTCATGCTCAATCTCCATGGAAGGTGGTTAAGGAAGGTTTAGAGAGATGTTAGGGTCTTAGAGAAAGAAGAAGAAATAAATTGTTTGTTGAATTCTAAACCCGACTCCTTGTTTATAACGCTCAATGAATGACTCCACTCGGTCAAGTGTGTCCGTACACTCGGTCGAGTATACCCTATAGTCGGTCGAGTGCCACCTACTCGGTCGAGTATTATTCATACTCGGCCGAGTCTTCTGAACTCGTTCTAGTACCACTCACCACTCAACTCACGAGTGAGACTCTCATCAAGCCAAAGGGTTGTCTCACTATTCTCAAAGGTTACTTTTTTTCGACAAGGGAACTCGCAAATGCTTCCTTCGGTGCGCACTGGTTAAACCCTTGGGTATACCAGATAGCATGAAAACCACTCAAACTAGGTAAGCCAAACGAGGGTGATAGACTCGAAATCTAGAAGGTATAGGCCCGTGCAATAAATACTCGACACAGTAGGTCAACTTTGAGACGGCCTCTCAGTAAAATTATTAAGAGACCAGTTACAAATTGATGGAAAAGTGGTATAAAATGTAACAAAATGAGTTCGGACGTAAACTATAAAATTGGGTACTAATAAAAATGGTTTCAAAATATGATAAATAGGTACGACTGCTAGGAAAACATGTACGAAATGATTATATACATTTTAAGTCATATTCAATAATAAAATGGGTACGAAAAATACTTAAAGGAGTACGATAAACTTGTCTCTCAATAACATAGCGAGAGGTCGTCTCTCCAATGTTTTAATATTGTTTTTAACATTATTTTTATGTTTTTTTCCCTGATTTGTCCATAACCGTTTAATAATTTTGACAACTTTTATTTTAAGCAGTTGGTCTCTCTTGTGACGGTCACAAATTATGATAAAAAATAACCACTTATAAAATGTCACCTATTAAATAATGGTCACATTTTCTCGAAGAAACGATTATATTTGAATCCGTCACAATCCTGTATCCTATATATTAAACGCGCAACCATAGAGCCGACGTGTCAGCCTGTGCAATTTTTTATTTTCTTTACCAAAGGCCCCACCACATTGCCCACTTTCTATGAATCTTTTTTATTTACCTAAAACACTAAATCTGTTTAATGTTCAAAATATGACGGTTCTTATTAATTCATTCAATTATTGATTTTATTGTTCGAGTAGGTGTCCTCCACAATAGTGCGTATACAAAATAAATCTCAAATAAGGAATATTCTCGGGATATTCATTGGCAATGATAGTAAGTTGATCAACGTAAATCGGTAACGGTTTGCCAACTAGGGTTTGACGTTACTGTCGTGTGACGGCGGTGTTCAGCTGATCCCTTTCGGTCACACCTAAAGAAACGAGCTCAAATAGTAAACTATTTATTTGTATTTGATACAGTTTAATTAGTCCCTTTATAAATTGACTAAAAAGTCGGTCGATTGAGTTATTTAGAGAGATCGAGTCTAGAACTCGTGCCGACGGAAATTATTATTTAATTATACGATAATTGAATAATAAATTAATTGAGACGGATTTTATTAATTAATTGTTAATTACTAAAATTATTCTAACTGACTAATGTGATTAGTGTTCGTACATGTTATATGTATATATATGTAATTGTACATGTATATTCATATATGAAGTGTTATTAGATAAAACTAATTGGTAAAACATTTAATCATATAAGATAATTAAGTAGAGACTTACATATATTTGTGTGACAAATATTATGATCAAAATGATCCCATGGATGCATACACGTGTCGTCCCAAATAAGAAGAAATAGAGCATTTAGACATCATTATTTGTCCTTATGCATGCTTTTCTTTTTATCTTTCCCATATTTGCTTTTGTTCTATTCTATGAACATCATTATTCCAAGCATGCTTAAGATGTCCACACCACTTCCTCTCTCCTCCAATTCCCACGGCACACCCCTTACAATAAGAGTAATTGTTGCTCATTTTTCCACTTACTAATGCATGTGTATTCTCTCTATCTAAAACGCTCTCAAAATTAATATAAATATTCGTTAGCAGTGTTAAAACTAATATTTCAAGGGTTAGTATTAGAAATATCTAGTTAATATTTCTTATGCTTGTTGGTGCAAGTTCTTGGGTGCAATCAAAAGAAGGTATTCTGTTTTGAATACTTTGGCCTTGGAGGATCATCCATTTTTACTAATTCAAGAACAACAAGAAAGGAGTTCTTGTTGTGCCCATTTTAATTCCATATCAATGTAAGCGATTTTTCTCCCTTTTATTAATTATGCTTAATTTTTGCATGCATGTTACATAGATCTTAAAATAACTAAATTAACATGTAATTTGGTTTACTAATTAGAGTTCAATGGACTTTCATGTGGTACCAGAGCTAGCTTGTAGCATGCATGTTCATTTTAGGCATTTTTTATCAAGTTATGTGATAACTTGGAAAATTTCAAAATGAGTGTTTGTTGTCAAATTTGGTAATTTGGTAATTTTTTTATCATGCATACCTACTGATATCAAATTGTTTGTTGTCAAATTTGGTAATTTGTGGAGTTATTTTGCTATTTATTATAGTTTTTATATAAAACCGAGTCAAAAATGTCGTATTTTGGTTAATAGTTAACTAAAAATAGTTTCATGAAGATTCAGGCGTTGAAATTTTTATATAGTCTCACATGCATTTTTTAAATGTTGCATGTAAAATTGCGTAATTCTTTATTGAGTTTTGCATATTTATTGATTTTTAATGGTTAAAAATCGATAAAGAGCCATTATTATGTTCAAAAATATGAAACGAAATTTTATAGGTATGATAAATTTTTTCTTATTCAAAAATATGTTTAAAAGTTAAAAGTGAAATTTAAAAATTGATTCACCTCTTTTTGATGTTTATTGGTTTTTATGAGATATAAACCGATAAATGTCGATGTTTTTCTTCTCGAAATTAATTCGAATTTTTGGGTCAAATTTTTTCCATTTTTGGGTTTTTTAAATTGTTCCAGAATATATAAAAAAAAAATACAAATATTTATAATGTTTAAAATTATTTTTGATTTATTTCATATTTGTAATAATAAAACCGAAATAATTAGCAAATAATATCAATTCAAACTAATTAATTATTAATGAATTAGTGGGGACTAATTTTTGAGTTTTAAAATATCTTAGATGATTAGTTTGAGCTTAAATTTGATTATTGATTTTTAATGGTTAGAAATCAATAAATTCCACAAAACCGAGCTAGATACTTATGATTATGCTAAGAGGTAATTTTAGCATGATATTTACAACATTTTATTTATAATTTTATTGTTTAATGAATAAATGTAATTTATTTACATGTTTATGCATTTGTACCTAGTATGGCCTAGTTTATTTTTAATCGTTATTACCTTTAATGAAAGGGGATAACGGTTCGTTTGTACTTTAATTGCGATCTCGTATTGCCGATTTGTAAATATTAATAGTTTCATTTTATTAGATAAAATGTATATGAGGTATTGATATGTATTCATTTGATATATTTTTAATTTATTATAATGAAGACCGGTAGCTTCTCGAGCCGGTGCCTTTTTGGAAATAGTTCCATATCCCACAAGACAGTGCTATTTTTAGAAGGTGTTCCTATGAAGAGGCAAGGGACCAAGGAGTTGATTTCCGAATTTTTAATAATCTAGTTAAGTAAGATTAGCTAGGCTATGTTAGGATTTAATATCTTTGCATGTTTATACTTTGCTTGCCCTTTATGCAAAAATCGCCGCACATGAATTTATTTTATTTGCGATTGTCAATTCATGGTTATTCAAAATTCGCCGACTTAGTTCACTTATAGGGAATTAATAAATAAATTTACAAGATCTCTCACATATTTAAGAATTGAGATTAGCCTTACCAATTAGTAACACCTATGAATCCCTTGTTCATTAGAGTCACTCTCGCCAAAGCAAGGTGTTCTCTTTTTACCTCGGGTAAGTAGGGTGATAAGAGTTATCACATGCCAAAGTTAGTTGGACTCAACAGGATATAAATACGGTCTTGTATTTCGGGGCTAGGAGATGGGTTTATTAGAAATCCGTCGACCGAAAGTTCTAGTGTAGAATTAGTCAAGAGTTGACTTACCGAATTTACATTAAGGTGGGATGTTTTGCCCAAGCAATGCCCAATGTTATCTAAAGACGTATCTCGGAATCATTTATATAATTTCGTGAGGGGTCATTATATAAATGTTAACTTGTTAAAATCTTTCTACAAGTATATTATTAAAAACAATAAATGTTTATATTTTCTTCTTTTGTTGTAGTATTTTAATTCGCAATAGCAATATCTTCCACCATTCAACTTGGAAAAGACTTATAGATTAGGTCCGTAATGGACAAGTGTATTTTGAAAGATGATGAAAGTAATTTCGTCGAATGGGAGTCAACCATCAAGAGCGTCGCCATATCCGATAATGTGCTCCGCTATTTGGTTGAACCCCCACCTTCCGTACCCTGCCCAAGGGCTACTCCGGTGGTACGGACCGCCTATGATGACCATATGAAGGTCTCGAATAATGTAAAAAATGTCTTGATTTGGTCCATGGTCTCTAGTCTCAAGCTTCGTTGTATCTCCCTTAATGCATATAAGATATTCACCAGAGTAACAATGATGTTTTCTCAAACACCGCAAATCCGCCAATATGAGGCGGGGATGCGCTTCTTCGAAGAAAAGCATGAAAAGGGCCAAAGTGTTGGCCCACATGTGCTCAAAATGGTTGAACATGTTGACACTCTAGAGCGTTTATGGCGTAGTATTTCAAAGACACTTGCGGTATACCTCATTTTCCACTCTCTCACCAACAAGTTTTCCCACTTTAGAGTGAACTATAACATGAACAACATGGATAAGAGTTTCCATGAGCTTTGTGCTCTTCTTACCCAAGCGGAAAGGGACATGAAGGCTAGTGGGAGTGAGAAAAAAGATGTTCTTTCAATGTGATTGAAGAACTTACACCTTGGGGTTGAAAAGGGAAAGGGGAAGGGAAAGGCCTCATCCAAGAAACAAGAGAAAGGAAAGGGCAAAACCACTAATAATAGCAAGCCCAAGGCAAAAGTTGCCAAACATACCGATGCCGAGTGCTATCAGTGTGACGCCAATAGGCAAGGGTATAAAATCCTCTTCTCTCTGTGTAACAGACATTAATTATTCTTACACCTCTACTTAGGGTATTGGATACCGGATAAGGATCTCACGTTTTTAATCATTTACAGGGGCTAAGAAACGTGCGAGCACTACCCAAAGGTGATGTGGACCTAAGCATGGGGAATGGAGAAAGAGTTGCGGCCATTTCCGTTGGGAGATATGTGCTCACCTTAGCTAGTGGTTTAGAGTTATTTTTAAATAATTGTTATTTTGTACCAACTTTAACCATGAACATTATCTCCATCTCCGTATTAAATGCGGAAGGTGTTGGGATTCATCAATCTCAAAAGTATGTATATTTCCAGAATATACAAAATATTTATTTAGTCATAAAATAAATGTGAATCTTATGCATGCAAACTAATCTTAATAAGGAGAAAA
>VHZZ01010108.1:29144-39812 GCA_009801015.1 Silene noctiflora | reverse complement strand
AGTCAATTAGTACGATTTTATTAATTAACAATTGATTAATAAAATCCGTCTCTACCAATTTATTATTCAATTATCGCATAATTAAATAAAAATTTGGAATGAGGAGGTCCGGTTGAGCCCATGATGGCAAAGGACCCCAAGGATCAACATACCCTTGTTGCGCCAATTGGTAGTAGTTGGGGTATTGCGCCAAGTAGTTGTCGACCCTTACCTCATTCACGTTGATGTCAACGTGGTTCATCATGTCAATTAAGGTTTCCATAGTAGGAGACCTAGATAGGTAACGCTTTTGGTAAGGTTGGTGCGGGTTTGGATTTGGAGGAATAGGTACAAATGCGGGTGGTGCATTATGGTGGAAAGGTTGATGCTCCACATTTTGTTCTTGATGATGTTGTTTTTGATGTTGTTGATACTGGGGTTGCTCAAAGATTTCAATTGGTAGGAGGTAACTTGGCATTGGTGAGTATTTTCTCAAACGGGGCTTGATAGCCGGGATAGTCCATCCCGTAAGTACAAGAGGTGAGAACCCTCGAGTGTACCATTCCACACTCCTTTCTTCGTTATAAGCACACCACCTGTGGTGTTGGAAGATGGTGTGTTCATCTATCAAAGTTGACCCCGGGAGTGCGGCATACCTCCTATATTGGTTAAAGTAGGGGAAAAGTTCATTCTCTAGCATTGTGATTAGCCCCCCATTATAAAGGTTTGACATTGGTATGCTCCTTTGATAAATCTTTCATCCTTGTGAGCATCTCAAGAGGCGCATTAAAGTTGAATCGCCATGTCACTTGCACATTTAAGTATGACTAAAGGAAAGTCAAGTCATGTAGAGTGCAAGTATGTTGCTCCACCCTTCCGAGGATAGTCCCGGCTATGAAACTTTCGCAAATACGGATGACGTGATTTTGGATCGCAAAAGTATGAAATTGTTTCAAAGAGACAAAGTCTCTTCCGGAGATTGCATTCCAAATATAGCTAATGTTAAGGTCGGATGGCTTCTCGGCATTTTCTGTCAGGACCTCTAGACCAAAGATTGAGACAAAATGATTTAGATTCATTCCATGAGTGACATCACAAAGCCGAAATTCCATTCCAACTCCGCAGGTGCGATGGCTATGGACGCAGAGTCTACAAAGTAAATCCAAGGTTAGATTAAGGTAAGTGTTATCATCGGCATAGAACATCCTTTCAGGACCCATGCCTGGGAAAAAGGACTCCGTTTGTTGCATTATACCCAAAATCTCTAGTACATCAAGGTCTAAAAATTGAGTCGGTTCATAGCTCATACCTAGAAATGCCACGAATCGCATCCGATGTTCATCGTCGATGAACTCGACCTCCGGAAATTGATCAATTTGTTCAATGGCCGGAATTAAAACTTCTTCATTAGCCCTTTCCACTCTAGCGCTGCTCGATCTCCCTCCTTTTTGGCGTTTTGATGGTCCCTCGCTGGTTTTCACTTTTTCTTTGCTCCTTGTGAACATCCTTGCTTGTAAAGAATCCCAAATATGATGACTTAAACCCTTGGATTGATGAATCCAAATAGAGCTTCCTTCAAATCTCGGATTTTTGGTGACCTAGATTTTGAAGAGATGCCTTTGGTGATTGTTTGGTATATGGTTGCTTGAAAATTAAGTTTTAGGGTTGGAGGATTGAATTAGGATTAAGTATTTGCTTGATTTTGGTTGGATATAGGTTCTTTGATTGAGTTTTATTTTTGGTGTGTTTAGGTTGAAGATGAAGATATATGTTTGTGTGGTGATAAGGGATGGGATATGAGGGATTATGTGTTATATTGTGTCGAGGAGGCTGCCGGGATTGCACGGGATGTAGGTGGACTCGGGCGAGTTTGGGGCTAGAGTTTTCGTCTTCTGATTGACCTCGAGCGAGTTTCTTTCGTCTCGGGCGAGCTGGCACTTAGCTCGAGCGAGCTGTTTAGAGCTCGGGCGAGTTTTATACCAGGATTGCTTCTTTTTACCTTCTTCTACTCAGCTCGTGCAAGTTGAGCATAGGTCGTGCGACCCTACCTTCTCGGCCTTAAATAAGGCTTCTCCTAACCTTGTAGGTTGGTCCTTATTCCCATTTTGTTAAGCACCTGTAGAATATCCTCAAGAGTAAATGAGATCCTCCCTTGCCTCTCTCATGCATAATTTATATACAACTACTTTCTAAAATGCAACTATGCTACTATTAAGAGTGATATAAAGCTTTAGAAAGAAATATATATTACACATGGTGGTTTGAGATAGAACTCCACCAAACTAGATTAAAAGGCGAGCGTTGTTGTGGCTATGCATGTAACTTAACGTCCTTAGTAATAGATCGAAAGCTTGCGAATGCCCTTAAAATAGGCATGAGTATGATTTTAACCATCTTATGATAAAGTAGTGTTAACTTTTCATATGAGATTGTGTTTGGTGCCTCCCTTGTTGTTTCTTGTTATCAGGAGGCTTTCATCCTCTCTCATCCTCTTCAAATGTGATAAACATGTTTGGCTCCCGGCTTCATCCCTCCTTTGTCATAGGAAGTATTGTAGTCATGATGAGGGGATGATATACTAATAGGAGTTGTAGATGTCATGTCATTACAAGAAAGTCCACTCATAACTCCCTCTTTAAGCTTCTCTATTAGGAACCCCTTGGATGACATATTTGCCTCTTTGAAAAAACTTTCGAGTTCTTCATAAAAAAAGCATAGGTTCCATGGTGGGTGTCATGAGATCTACATAGGGAGATTCTCCCTCTTCACTAAGCCACGTGTCAAATTTTTCAAGGATGGGCCCTTCACGTGAAGTAATCTCTTAACTCCATCCTCCTTGTAGTTCCATCGTTTCCTCATCCCAAGAATTGTTGCATGAGTCATGTTCATTATTGTCGTCTTCTATTAGCATGTCATCATCACTTTCCTCATAAATAGGGGCTTCATTTCTCCTTACCAACTCGCTTACTATTATTCTCACTTCTACTACGAATGTCACACCCTCAAATTCGCAATGGTTGAGAGTATTTGATTTAGTGAACCTTGTATCTTCCTCATCGAATAACGCACTTTCATACTCGCAATAGCTCAAGGAACTTGGCTCCTTTGACTCAATATCCCTTGCCTCATGGGTGGCTCTTTCAAGCTCCTGCTTGAAAGTGTTGATCTCGGAGATGGGTGGTGGGGTGGTTACTAACACGGTTTCATCGTACTCTTCGAATTCTCCCTCATCATCACTTTCTTTTTTGAGTACCCCTTGAAAGGTTTCCAAGTGGATTAGTCGAGTTTCCAATTCTTCTCCATGTTGTACTAGTTCATCCAAATTTTTCCCTTATCTTGCTCTCTTTATGCATTTTCTCAAAAAATTGTTGTTGTTTTTGAAGCATACCCCACCTAGATAATTATGGAAGGTGGGGTATTGCAAACTCCATTGATGTGGATAGATGTTTGGGTTTTGTCGTGATGTTATTGGGGTATGCTACGGTTCTTCATTGTTGATGCTTTTTTTTAAAAATAGGTACAAAGTTATTCATTAAAGCTCTCATACCCATTTAAGTTGTACCCGAAGGATCTATCTTGGAAAAAACACTTCTTGGGTAAAACTTTGTGTTATCATTTTGATGACAAATTCATGGCTACAAGCATAAGAACTGCCTAAATAAGGTGAGAACTACTTTGAGGGGTGGACTTCCCCATGGCATAGAAAGACACAACCAAAAAGCAATTAATGATAACAATTCAACAATACACCGTCCCCGACAACGGCGACATTTTGATGCGCTAGTTTTAGTCGTCACGTCCCATCAAACAATATTTTTACTAGACAAACTAGCAAGTAGCAAGTATAGGTTGGATCAAAAAGTATGGGTTATCAAATGGTTATCAAATGCGAGTGGCTATGTCTTTGTGTCACAATTTGGGTTTGAGATGTAAACTAGAATACTACAACGAAAATTTAAACAAATGAAATAACAAAGCATGTAAGTAGAAGTAGATATGTAATCAATTGATTAAAGGCACTAGGGTGTCACGGGTTCAAAGGGAAATCATGGTATGATCATAGTAATGAATCAGGTAAATGATTGTAGTTGTGTTGGGATCGAGTTCATTTATATCTTACAATCCCTAGAGAGACTTTGGTCTCGGAGTCGAGTTGATTTATAGGTTACGACACCTACAACGACTCCGTTCTCTCTATTCAACTATATTCATGGTCTAATAATCCTTGAGTTGATTTATGTCTTACAAGTCTTGTTAAAGAGATAGAGAATCATGCTAGGTTGTCAATCAAACATTTCATCAAGTATAACATGTGCATAACTTGAAAACACAACCTACAACCATTAATATGATCTCATCAAGCATAAATCTAACCCATATTTACTCCCCTAATCCCCCACGAACCCTAACTAGAGGACTATTTACACATCATCATGGTAAACATGTCATAAATGATGTCAATCATCTTAACAAGGATAAACATGATAATAAAATAAAGCAATTAACAATAGATTAGGTAAATGATTAAATAAAGAGTAAAAGGATTATACAACCTTAAGATGATGGAAGAACAATAGAAGAAAGTTTTGATTAATGATGAAGAGTTGTCAATTCTTCAATCCCAAACCCAAGAATTCTCCAAATACAAACTAGATCTAAGATTACTTGAGCAATAAATAAAGAATTAAGATGTAATTAAACTAATCTAAGCTAATAGAGTCCCTAAGAGTGTATCTGAATTCTCTTATTACATAAGCTGATTATATTACGTACAACTGTTAGAATTAACTAAGGGCTTAAATAACGATTAGGCACCTTGAGGAAGTCCAAGGATTTGATAGAGACAGAGAAACTCGTGGGAGTCCTTGCTTGAATGAAGATCACCTTGTTGTAAAACTCGTAAGAGCTCTGTGGACCTCGCACGACTTGAGCTCGATCTTGCATGAGCTGAGCTGAGCTCGCGGGAGCTCGGCTAGGTTTTCTTTGCTTCTTGTCTTGGCTGCTCCTTAGCTCGTGGGGATTCCTCAAGACTCATGGGGACTTCTCTACATTGCCATAATACTTCCTTTACTTACTACGGCCGTTAGCCTTTGTCCCATTTTCATTGCTTGGTCGTTGAAAGCGGTCAATTTAGCTCCGAAATGCTCTGATAAAGCAAGGTTGGCACTCTTCTCCAACCAAAAGCACCAAAACCTCATAGAATAGCAAATWGGTGGCTAAATATAAGAAATGACCTTAATACATACGTAAAATCATGTAGAACGAGGCTAGTTAAGGGGCTAAATGTGCGTAAATATGAGCCACATAAGAATCTAGGGGTTGCGACGGTCTCACGCGCTATGCTTATGTCTTTAAGAATAAGACTAATGATTGCTATTAAAAGAATTACTCCGAGACTTATAATTCCGATGGGCTTTTTGTTGGTTGCTAGTGTAATGGAGACGGACTTGTCTTACCCGTCGGCGCACTCGCATTTGATTCAAATTTACAAGGAAGTCATTGCGGATACTCACTGACAACTAAAGAACAATCAAATATATCGCGAGGCAAACAAATGTGCCGATTAGATGGCAAACCTTGGAGTCCAATTTTTCGCACAAGCTATGCTGCATGGATTACATTAATATATCGTCCAAACTCTTTTAACTAATTCAGCAGGATATGGGAGGAGTGGCATAGCCTCGTTTCGTTCTTTTATTTCCATTTTAGTATAGTGTTCTATTTCATTTTTCTTAGTTTGAATTAATTCCGCTTCTCTTTACCAAAAAAAAATGATAAACATACAATTTATCAACCAAAACATGAGACACATTCACTACCCCCTGTTGTTACTACTGCTACGTCACCTAAACTTGGCAAAATTGACCCAACTCAAATGACTCTACCCGTACTCGAGCCGACACCTGAGCTCAAGACTTGAGTTTGACCCGAACTGTAATACCCATCCCTTAGGGGGACCCGTTGACCGACCATAGTTGACTCGTGTGACCTTAATCGTCGAGGCAGAATAATTGTTGACATTGTACTCGACCTAGTGGGTGACACTCGGTCGAGTGTGGTGCACTCGACCGAGTGCAGAGGACTCGGTCGAGTGTGTTGGCACTCGACCGAGTACGTCGTCGTTCGCGTAATAATATATTACGCGTATGTCAGAATTCCGTAATTTTTTTTCTTATTTCTTCCTGTTCCCTTTCTTCCCCAAAACCCTAAATCGACACATCTCTTCCTTTCACTCATCCTTCACCTTGCTAATCTTTACCTAGGAGTCTATCACGGGAATGGAAGGTTACACCGACCCCGACCTAGCCATTCGACCGTACGATAAGGTAAGTCGTCATCACCGTCTGTATGTCTTTGGTTAAGGTTATGTTTGAGTGAAATCCAGTCATACCGTTGTTGTAGGTGTTATTGTCACTAGGGGATGCTCGTGCGATTGAAATGATGAATTATTCTACTTGGGGATGCGGTACAGGTAGGATTTCCTACTTAGTTGCCTGTGTAATTATATGCGTATTAATGTGCTGGTATTTTACTGTGCTTATGATGTGATTCTATGATTGTGATTGTGATGGTATTGGGATGGCGGAGTTGGTGTGGTGGATGTTGGAGTTGGGTGTGATTGGTATTGTGATTTTGATATTGTTTGTGAGCCATTGCGAGAGGTGGTCTCACCTTCATTGTTCGCCTCCTTTGTTCTCTCCGCGTAAGGGGGGATGTGCACATTATGGGACTTGGGTTATTATGGGTGGTTTAGGTGATTGGCGGCGGTCTTCCACTGGAAGGGCTACACAATTCGGTGTGTAGCGGGTTACTTGTGATGTGGTGTGGTGATGGTGGCAATGGTGGTGGTGTGGTACTGTTACGTTATTGTATACATTTTTGTTGTGTATAGTTATTCAGTTGACTGGCCCAATTTAATGTTTTAAAAACTTTGATGATCCAATAGGGGGTGATGAGCAGTATGACTTGCAGGTTTAGATGTCATTTTGGATGCTTGTCTTTGATGATCATGTTTGGGGATGGGAGATCGCTGCCGCAGTTATCAGTATAGTTATGTGAGATTCCACAGTTGTACTAGCACACTGATGTAGCTTTGTATGTTTTGTCCACATAAAATGTAATTAATAAAGTGTTGTTCCGTTATGGTCAGTTTGATATGTACTTACCTCGGGTAACCGATATGGTAGCGCCCTTGGTTGTCAAGGAAGGTCTGGTACAAGCTTCCTTGGTAAGTAGGGGTGTTACAAAGTGGTATCAGAGCGACGATTTTGGAACCTATAACTAATAAACCCAATGAAACTAGCAAGTCAAATTAAAATGAACTTGGTGTATGTACATTGGGAGCCCCTTATGAATTGGTTTGGGTGAGTAGGCGCCCTCATTTCAGAACCTGGCCCCAATGTGCTTAAGCCTGTAATCCGGGTGGGATGATGTGCTATGGATGCCTATATGTTATGCAACAGATGTGAAGTCTTTGTCTATTGTCATGTGTATCTGTATGTTTTATACGTATTGGCAAATGGTATGCGTGTTGATTTTGCCATATAAGTATAAGTATAATTAAGGCGTAAAGTTATGAAAGTGTTAACATCATAGTCTATATATATGGAGGCAGTTGCTTAAGTCACGTAAACATGTGTATTGAATTGTTGATCCGTTTCGAGTTCTGATCCGTAAAGAGTAAGTGATTTTAGTGTAATTATATAGTTTATAGAACGGTTTAAGGGATGCTTGAATGAAAAACTAACTAGTGACGAGTTCTGGGACTCTCCTCAGACTCTGAATGATGTGCTTTCTTGCAGGAATAACTGATATGACAAAATAATAGTTTTTAATTTTAAAATTTTGTGGAACTCGACCGAGAATAGTGAGTGCACTCGATCGAGTGAAGCTCACTCGGCCGAGTCCAAGGCACTCGACCGAGTGCGTATTTGGGCAGAATTCAATTTTGAGCTGTCAATCGAGCACTCGACCAAGTACCCTGGATACTCGACCGAGTGCCTTACACTCGACCGAGTGCGACTCGTGCTCGACCGAGTGCCCTTATTCAGACCGAAATCATGAAACCAGTTTTAAACAACATAAACCCTTTTTTTTCTATTTTTCGACATAATTCTCTTCAAAACTCTCTCTCAAACTTCTCTCAAATTGTTCTAGTATTCCAAGCTTAAGAATCTCGTTCTTGTTACTTCTAATTCCATCTTAAACTTCTCTTTGTTCAATCCTTTTCTACTTTTTAGATAAGTTTAATACTCTTATTTTATATATTTTGTGATGAATTCCCTAATTAGATAATGCTAGATTTCGATTTTTATGATAAAAATTCGCATTAGATGTAACTACCTCCGCTAGAAATCGTTTTAGCCCTTGTTTTATGCTAGAAATCATAGTTTTGAAGCTTGAATCTTGTGAAATCAATCCCGAAATTTCTAGGGTTTGTCCCCAAATTTTGGTTTTTACTACTTCAAATGCTCTTTTAATGTTGGAAAAGGCTATAGGATGTTGTTGTTATCATAGTTCGCATTCGATTTTGGGTATTTTGAGCGAAAAATCCGTCTTAAAACTTCACCTTTCTTAATATGGAAATATGAAAAATTTCCTCTTTGTTTTCAATTCTTGAGCCAAAAGTTTTTTAGTCAATTGGTGTTAACGCAGGATGCCAAGAGCTAATCGACTCGACTTTCAACCAAGAAAGCTAGAGCCGAAAGGGGGCAATCGAGCCAAGGTTCCGTGGTGCCGCCGGTGGGGCAATACCCTACCGTTGTGTTTGTCGACATTAGGCAAAGAGAAGTGTTTGTATCATTGATGACAAGGACTATCTGCGCTACTAGGTGCGTGGATGCAGGTATCTTGGGAGATTTAGGGGTAGAGAGCGATGTAAGACACATCTTTGAGACTTTGAGACTAATGGATTTGTATCGTTTGAGGAAGCATTCGTATGCGTTCTTTAATTTGGAGTTCTTGATTTCCTTTTTCTACGACTAGGCGGACGAGTCTTGCCACTTCCTTTTGATGAACTAGAGCTTTGACCTGTCCATGGAGGACATAGCCGATCACTTGGGGCTTGAGAGGCCGACGGCGGACCATTACCTAGACGTTGCCAAGGAGTGCCAGGCAAGTAATCTATTGGCTATGGTGACGGGGGTGACGACCAATGTTAGTGCAATGTTGATAAATGACGTGCATCACGTCACCTTGAAGATCTTCCTGAGAATGCTGACTTGCCTTTTGTATAAAAGGAGTGATGTGAGTAAGCTAAACTCACATGAAGTCATGATCTTGATGTCTAACTTGAACCCCAAGAGGGAGGAGTGGTTCTACTACAGCCCTCCGGCAATAGTCTGCAGCAGTTTGACCTTCACGGCTCAGTCTCCTCACCATTACCTCAGTTGCGGGGTCATTGCTACTCGGCTAGCTAATTTTGAGCCCTCTCCCACCTTCCCTGCTATATTTGAGAGCGTACCGACTATGGATGGGGATTACTTCCTCCGCCAGAAATGGCTTAGGGTGATGGGGATGGGACTCTGGCTTGGAGGGTTAGAGGTACCATGTGAATTACCTTACCTGACCCGGTTAACCTCCCCGAGGTTTACCATTTGTCGGAGTGGGCAGATTACATGTTACCCCTACCCCCGACTACCTGATCCCATGGCAAGTGTTGATGGACTTGCCATAGCCGCCTTACTCAAGAGGTAGAAGGAGACCGGCTCAGCCGAACCGGACCGCTGGGTAGACTAAGGTGCCTAGATAGACCCCTGAGGAGACCCCGTCTGTACCGCAGGGAGGACCCATGTACGGGTACTCGGGCTACCCTACAGTGCATGACCCCCGAGTGCAGATGAGTGAGTTGGATGAGCAGCTTTCCAACACCTTGGTGTTAAGGGGCCTGCATGAGATGACCCTGCAGTAGGGTATCGGGACGGAGCTTGCCCAGGCCTTTGATCGGGGTTATTTCGTGGGTTCGTGGGGAGCAAACTACGGGAGTCAGTTGGACGACCAGGGGCAGTGGCGTGGAGAAAGATACGATATTCCTCCACCTATCTACGGAGGGAAGCCTGGTGCAGGGCCATCGGAGTTCAGTGGAAGGTATGATGCTGGGGGATCATCAGGAGCGGGCCAGGAGGAGGATGAGTGGGATGACAGTTAGAGTAGTATCTTTGCTTTCTTATTAGTCGTTTTTTATTAAATTTCATACGTTACATTTGGTGCCTTAAGGCACGTCGCTTTGATCATATTTATAGATCGGCCATAAGGTTTAGACACTTTGTTTTTCAGATGTTATCTATTAGATGTAACTTGGGATGACCTCGGGTCATCATGGTGCTTTTATTGCAGGTTCAGAGTGTTTTTATCCTTGTGGTGGCTGATTTAGATGCGTTAGGACCTATGAGAACTCGACCGAGTGCAAGATGTACTCGACCGAGTAGAGCGAACTCGGCCGAGTACCAGCAGTACTCGACCGAGTGCCATGTAGACAGGGAAGTTGAGTTTCTGGTCATTTTGAGCGCTCGAACGAGTGCATGGCACTCGAACGAGTGAGTGTACTCGACCGAGTGTCTGTAGTTCAGCCTAGTATTTTGTTTCTTTTGTTGCGTGTTGTCTTAACACATGTTATATGTTGATGGCAAGCAAGGCATATATATATATATATATATATATATATATATATGTATATATATATATATGTAT
>VHZZ01010104.1:5467-28498 GCA_009801015.1 Silene noctiflora | reverse complement strand
TTTTTTTATATCAAAATAAAATGGAGTAAAATATTAAATATTAATAAAATGGCGATTTAAATAATATCTTCAAAAATAAAATCTCTATATATACCGCGCAGTGGCGCGGGATCTATACTAGTAAATAACAATTAACTAGTGACTTTATATATACAAAGACTTCTGAAAGACGGTTTAAGATCTAGTCTTTTGAGTTCCACAATTTTTTATTTTTTATTTTATTTAAGATCATATATCCGTTTTAAACAAAAAAAACAGGTCACACATTTCATTTAGTAAGACCGATTGCAAAAACAATTATTTTACTTATTACCTAATTACAGTTTCTAAACCTAATTTAAAGATTTAAAGATAAAACGGATATAACCGTCCTGATTGTTAGCTATCATGGGTGGACCACACTCTTGATTCTTACACCCAATAACTAATTAAAAAGGCAAAAAATTGTAAATTGTAAAAGCAATAATAAAGGCATAAAAGTAAGTAAAGGGGTGAAATTTTCAAATTAAAAAGCAGTATAAATAGGAGTAGAATATATAGAGAGGGGGTTTGAGCCAAAAAAATAAAATTAAAAGCCGATCATTTGTGCTATGGTCTGATCAGATGGCGGACCATACTCCTTCCCACCATGCTCATGTTCCTTTGCCTTCCGACCCAGGTTTTCTTTTTCCCTTATTCAACATTTTATTTGTAATTTATTGATCATATTTTCATGGTTAAAACCTATTAGTTTTAGTTCTATTAATGCTAATTCATGCTTTCTGTACTTGATTCATGGTTGATTTTGGGAAATGGGTTTGTGTTTTTTTTTTTTGTCAAACTGGTGATGTCATTGTTGATGATCTTTTTCTTGTTGATTTTTTTTGGGGTTATTTGAGGAAAAGGGTTCTTGAGTTTTTGTTGATGTATGTTTTTCTCGTTGATCAATTAGTTGAAGTGAATATGTGGCTAATGTGGGGCACAAAACTTTGCCTTTTTGATGATTTTTCTATTCATTAATTTTCTGAGTGTGTTTTATTTCTTTGAAGTTGGATCAGTCTTGTTACTTCTTGCTAGTTTAACCGTGAATTCGCATAATAAGCTAGCGCAGACGTTTCTTGGTGGGTTAGTTTCGATTTGGGTCATGGAATTGAGTTACAAGTTTTGAACCATTTAGTTTATTTTACGATCAGATTTTGGTAACTGGGGTAGTATCGATTTTGCCAATTTGAATTGTTTGAGTTTGCCTGTTTTTGGTTTCAGTTTATGAAATGGTATTAAGAATCCAAGTTATTTCAGTGCAAAATTGTCCGCAGGTGTTCTCTTTGGAAGCAACTGCACGTGGTCTACACATTGCAGTGTTATTGTAAAACTTGGATTATTGAGGGTTTTGGTTGATTGTGAGTAGTTTAGCGGATTACTTAGAGGGATTGAAATTACTAATCATGCCAACAAAATGCACTTTTCTTTCTTTTCGGAAGCTTTTTGTGCGAAAAGCTACACAATCAAGTGTGCTTGTTCAGGAATGGGGTTTGAAAAGTCCACTTGTATTCTGTGAGGTGCCAAGGGGTGGCAAATAATATGAAGCAATTTTGTGACTATGTATGAGACCATGTCGTTAGGGCACCATGTGATCTAACACGTGGTCAGCCACCTAGCAGGGAGGACTTAGGACCTAGATGGCTAGATTGTGGTTAGCTATCACTTGCATGTTGCAACAAGGACGTTGCTTTTCTTGTAACCATCATGTCTCCGTATGCTTGTTAACCAGATGTTTTTGTTGTGTGAGACCTGCCCTTTTTTTATTCAAGGGAGGAGACAAGATGCTTTTTTTTTTTTTTTTAATAATTATTGTTGTATACCACTTACTATGTTAAATGACTAGAGCAAATGTTGCATATCAATAGGTGGAATAGATCCAGAAGGTGCTCAACTCGTGCCAATCCATATTGTGACTGATGCTTCCCAGCTTCCAGTGGAATTCCTAGAACCCTCCTCTCTTACGAAGCTGGTTATTGGGTTCGATTGTGAAGGTGTTGACCTATGTCGTGATGGGAGTCTTTGTATTATGCAGGTAAGACACACTCTGACCAAGTAAAATAAGTATGGAAGAGTATGTGCTTTTGTGCTTTTAGATATAAGGTATCATGTTTGAGTAGTAGTGGACTATTATCACTGGTTCACTCTATTATCTAAAGTTAAACAGTAAATCGCTGGAATGTTAACTTTTTTTTATTCTTGTTTTCCTCACTTTGACAACTACAACAAAATTGTTTTGTCGGGTGCACCAATATATCTGTATGACCTTTGTTCTTTTATCCTTCCTCTTTAGTTGGCTAATATTTTTGATTGAACATTTTAAGTGATTGCATTACTTTCACTTCGTGGTTTGTGATTCATTAATTTTCATGGTTCGAGTCTTAAATTTGGGTTGCATTTCTCTAAACTACAGCTAGCATTTCCTGATGCTATATATCTTGTGGATGCTATAGAAGGTGGAGACATGCTTGTCGAAGCATGTAAGCCTGCTCTTGAATCTAATTATGTAACTAAAGTCATTCATGACTGCAAACGTGATAGTGAGGTAATCAACTTGTCCACTGCCGAGTACTTTACACTCCCATATTATCTTTTTGCTCCCAACTGTCCATCATGGCTTTTGTAATACCTTTTCTTTGTAGGCTTTGTATTTTCAATTTGGAATCAAGTTGCAGAATGTTATGGACACCCAGGTGAGTATCTTGTAAAACTCTTATGAACAGCACTATCTAATAAACAACTACCATGTAACGTCCACAATAATTAGGGGCTGGGTTTTCTGCAATTTCAGTTAGCTCATTTCGTAAACAGTCTCTGTGTTGTTAGCATAGGGCCGATAGGGGTAAGGCTGCATACATGCAACCCCCCTTACCCTGCTATCAGCAGGAGCCCTCGAGGCACCGAGGTAATATTGTTGCTGAGTAGTATAGTTGTAACTTTGGCAATTTGTTTTAGTTGCAAGAGTGATTACGGTGGGAAATTCGGGAATCATGCTTTTCTATAACTCTTGCCTTCTCCCTTGCGCGAGTAGAATCTATCTTGGCGATGCTTTGAATATATGTTTTCTTTTTTTATCTATGCTGATATAATTCTTTTTTTTCTCAGATTGCATATTCCTTGATCGAAGAACAGGAAGGACGATCAAGAGTGCCTGATGACTATATCTCCTTTGTTGGTCTTCTTGCTGATCCACGCTATTGTGGTATTGAACTTGTCATGGTATTCATTTCTATTGTGGCCTTTTGTTTATGGGCTATGGTGCTTGCATCTAGGAATGTTGACTGTGAATTTCACACAGTGGGCTTTCCTTGTTTATCTGGCACATCAGGGAGTATGTTACAGGAATCAAAAACTTTGCGTTAAACAAATGACTTTAACCTCAACACATAGATTTATCAATCTCAACATTGTTGTTCTATACAACACCAAATTTCTATTGTGTTTAACATATTTGTTACATTAGCCCTTGTTTTCAGGCCTGTAGCTGAATGTTTTTGGAGTGAAAGTATTTTTTTATCATTTGGGCTAAAAGTTACTGTAAGAGGTGTTCCTATTATATGTGGCGTATTTTGGAATCCATACTTGTAAGATTTGAAAATTATTAACCTGTACATGATCATCCAAGACTGACGCTCTATGCTAATTCAAACTTCAAGCTTTTCTGCGCCCCAGTCAATTTATTCTCACCCCTTTTTTTCTATTTTAGCTTCCTCTTGGACCAAGATGTTAGCATCTTTGGCTGTTTGGGAGAGGGGATTCTCTTAACACGATTCTTTTTCTAGAATGGGCTTACCTTCTGCTAAGGTTGAGACTTCCGCCAAAACTTGTTTTTGCCTCACTCACTTGTCTATCCTATGGATTGCAACTTGCAAGTTACGTGGAATTTGGATGAGAGAGGGTAAAAGCTCCTACAATTCACGTTTTTTCTGTCGTTTATAGAATTATAGATGATGCACTTCAATATTATTGCCATAAAATTTAAAGCATCGCTGTTTTTGATTTGCATAGCTAGCCTATGCACTGTCTCCCTATCTTCTTGAATTGGTTGACGTTCATTCATGAGGACAAATAATGGCTAGAAAACTTGGTTCGAACCACTGCACCTGTTATATCCTTATATGTCATACTTTTGTTATAGATATCTGTCCAAATTCTTACCAGGACATTTGGGGTAAACTTTAGCTGAGTTAGGAACATGCAAAAATTGGAGAAAGCTGCTCTACTGTTTTATGCTGAAGAGATGTAGAGTTGTAGAAAATTGCGGTTGAAAGAGAAGGAAGATTCATTATAATTAGGGGAGGCTGGAGGTACAAAGTATCAAAATTTGGACGTGGTTATGCGAAACAGAAATCTACTTCCATTACAATTAGGGAAACTGTTACTCCTTTCTTGTGTGGAGGAAGCTTTTAAAAATTCATCCCCCTTACTACTAAGAGAATAAAAATTCTCTTAGTTTTCCCTCCGAAAGGCATCTAACTAAATAAGGCAATAAGTAAAACTTTATTTCATTACATTATTATATTTTCAATGCATATATTCTTATAATTAAACTCTAATCATTTAATTAAATTCATAATTATGATTTTTTCATTAAAATAAATTAAAATTGGTTTTAAACTATAAACTTTAAGTTGTTAATTTTTTTAATAATGCAATAATATATTACCGTAGATGTTGCTAATTTTTTTAATAATGCAATAATATATTACTGTAGATAATAATTTGACACATATTTAGTATTTATTATTAGTTTTGTGACAAAAAAATTCATTTAAAAAAAATCACACCTTAGCTTAATTCTCTTTAATTAGTTTTCCATTTCAAATTTTTTGTTTCATATCAAAATACAAAAGAGATAAATATTAAATATTTATGGTGTGCAAATTTAATACACTAAAAAAAATAAAAACTTTATATACCGCGCAATGACGCGGGATCTATACTAGTTGCTTAACACACCAACAGCAATGACAAGGCCTCAGTCTTAAATTGTTTGGGGGCAGCTAACATGATCCGTCATTGTGGATTTGCGTTATGAGAACTTTCTATGAGGAACTTCAGTGCAATTGCTTTCTCTGGATTTTTCTCTCTGTATGAACTTTCTCTGGTCAACCAAAATTTTGCGAGTAATATCTGGTCAATCGATGGTTTTAGCAAAATCTTGAAGGAATACTAGTGTGAAACCATTCGTTGAGAGACGAAATTGAAAAGGTAGTAAAGTGTATAAAAATAATAAAATCGTTCTATCCTATATTCCTATTACCCTCAGGTTTACGAGCTGTTGTTTAAGGTTAGGGGCTCAATGCCTGTGGTTCTTTGCACCCTCATTGCGGCTCATTTTTTATGCAAGGCCTATGTTCATGCACCCATTTTATGGAACTGAAGTTCTATTTTTGGAATACTCACGTACATTTTTCTTGCTCCAGGGATTTCTTATCTGGAGAAGGAGGAGGTTCGCATTCTTTTAAGGCAGGTGAGTGTAGTTAGTTACATCTTAGTTCAGGTTTGGTATTTGACTATTTGTTGCTTGAGCCATAGTTGAAACTTGAAACAACACGTTTTCTTCCAAAAGTTTTCTTCAATGGAGTTCTTTTCTTTTTCCTTATTTTGTTGTTTATATTGTACCGTGCAGTTTGTTGCAATATGTAAACCATTGCCAATCCTTTAACGTTGGTTAGCTGCCAAAACCTCTATCATCTATTTTGGTTTGTAATGTATACTTTTTATTTAGCTTGAAGAGGGATTCTCATCACTGTCAGGTTCAAGAAATTTTCTAATGATGAAATTGACAGTTTTTTCTTTCTTTTTAGAATCTTTTTTAACTGTTATTTAATGGTCGACGTGGCTTACTTGGCATATGATTATATGGATGCTTGTGACTGTCACCAAGCGAAGCACTGCCATTACTTGTTTAGCATGTCCTGTTTTACTTACCTTCCATGTTCATTGATATCACACCATCTATTAGGATACCTGTTAGTCTGTTACAAGAAGAAAGATGTAAATTTCTGGCTTATTAGGGTTCTTGTCAGCGGTCAGCCATTTCGTTCAACATTTGATAATATATTAGTGAAGTGAGTTTTTATTATAATTTGTTTTCAATCCATATATTTTCTCTACATATCTTTTAGTCTTTATATATATTCTGGAACATCTTGTTGGTTTCTGTTATTGTATCTGGTGTAGCCGTGTAACTTGTTAATGCACTCTTGCTCTTTTTTGGCTAGTTCATCCCATATGTTGCTCTCTTGTGAGTTGTGATGTAATTTATCTTCATTCCCTTTCTAGGACCCAAAATTCTGGACATACAGACCGTTGTCTGAACTTATGATTCGAGCTGCAGCTGATGATGTTCGTTTTCTGCTATACATCTATCATAAAATGATGGAAAAGCTGAATGCCCAGTCCTTATGGCATCTTGCAGTTCGTGGTGCTCTGTATTGTCGCTGTTTCTGTATCAGTGACAACCATTTTGCTGATTGGCCGGCTTTACCTCCTATTCCAGGTTTGTGTCGGCATACCACCGTATTTTAGTTTACAAATGCTTATACAAGACCGTTTTATATAAGCATTGTTATAAACTTCATGTTATTTTTGCATAAATCCTTAATGAAAACAATTTATGTTGGGGTAATTCGGGTAAATAACATGCGATTTTACTAAAAAAAATGTGTTATTGTTAAACCACCTACAAGATGTCAAGACTCAAGATACTTTTTGTTTAGTTTTTAGATAAATGGCATCGATGGCTGGGATTTTGTCTTTTGGGGCTGTGTTTCAAAAATTTATGTTACTGGGTCATGATTCTCCTCAATCTGCTTCTTCCCATTCCGTAATTCTGCCTTTTTCAGTTATCAGTTGCTTTGCAACTTAGGTCATTTAGTTTAGCTAATGAAGTAAAATATATGAAGCTTTTGCTATTTTAAGGTTCGTTGGCAATCAAATTTTTGATTTTAAAATTCACTTTTTGAAGTTGTATAGTTGGAGTCAAGTAATGGTGTCACGACAATAACTCGGTAAATCTTGTACATAGGATCACCCCCTTGCATCCTTTAATTGATACTGATTATTACTTGTCAAAACAAAGTGATGTTGCTAGGATAAAAATGCCTCTATGAAATAAAGGAAACAATCCACTGTGTACCACAGAAATGAAAGTTCAAAAGCTAGGATGAAAATGCCTCTATGATATGACAATCACTAGCGTCTTATATTCGAGCTCATTCTCTCGTGGATATAGAAAATAATTGGTTCATGACAATGATTCGGCCATTTGATGGGCTCTGTGTGTATTTCAGATGATGTACCGCTACCTGTCGATGGAAAAGACCCTGAAGAAGAAATTCTGTCTGTTCTTGATGTTCCGCCTGGGAAAATGGGACGTGTAATTGGTAGAAAAGGAGCTTCTATTTTGTCAATCAAGGAATCTTGCAAGTACATTTCCCGCCCTATTTCTGTCGTTTCTTTTGGATTAATTTAACTTTAAAAGAGCTTTGAACTCAAATGCTTTTGGTGATATATTTTTAATCAATCCCCTTCACATATCTTAATAATGTTCGTTAGATATAGAAAAAGCCCCTCATAAATTGAATGTGCTATTTATTTTTCAGTGCGGAGATATTGATTGGAGGTTCCAAGGGTCCCCCTGATAAGGTGAGAACAAAGATTTAAGAAGCCTGACGATTTTCTTTTAAATCTGTTGCATGTTTGACATTAGAGATACATTACTACTTTTTTTTTAAAGAAAAATATCTATATGTCATGTCCATCCTATCAACCCACGAATCAGCATATTTCGTTTACGAATGTACCATAGAATTCTACCCTTTTCTTTATGCATAGATGATAAAGCCACAAGTGAAATTGAGATCTAGAAGAACAAATACATAAAAACTTTGCAAAGACCGGAGCTTTATGAAGTGAGCAACAGAGTGGATGAATTACGTTAGTGCACTTTTGGCTTTGGTATATTACGTAAATCTTGCAATAAAGAAAAACAGTTCACTAACCTGTTATTTTGTGGAGTACTCTGTTGTTGTAATGACAATGCAATTTTCATTTCTTGATTAATCGGTGGATATATACAGGTGGCCAATATCGTGTGATAGGGTTCTGATCACTGTAATGTTTGGGTGTGCAGGTGTTTATTATAGGGCCGGTGAAGCAAGTGAGAAAAGCGGAAGCCATGATAAGGGGAAGAATGCTGGACATGTGATGAACAAAATAGTTGCCCTGCTGCTTTTTGAGTGTACTGATATACCTACCATCTCAAAAAGAATAAATGGAACAATTCTGAATTATTTTGCTTTCTTGTTATAATCTTCCATTGTTTTCCTAGGTAGTTGATTTGAACTTCCAAGAAGAGGCATCACTTGTGTGTCCATTTAGTAAGTGGTCGGTCAGGTCGCTTTTTACATGAATTTTCATTATGGGTCATCTCGACACAATTACTCGTGGTTTTTTCCCCTCTTAACACGAGGCTAAACCCTGTGTACCCTTATTCTGCCATAGGCAGAAATTTTAATACCATTGGGTTAGATCTAGTTTTAACATTTGCCTTCTGCAAAATTTCATAGATTTTGGTTGAATTGGTCAGATTAGATGGTGGAAGTAAGAATCTTGGTCTTTACTAAACTGGGTTACATTTGAATTTTCTAGTTTCTAGATCGATTAGAGTGATTTACAAGCAACCTAAAACATGGTCAGGAGCTGTTTTTATTTGGTCCACTTTAGATGGATGCAACTCAAGGGAAATGGATGGAACTATGGGATACGGATACAAATTTCTGTGAATTATTTTTAAATCTTTTTCGTAGCAAGTCTAGTCAACAGCTCTTCAACCTAAAATTCGGAAGACAATTTGTATCCAAACAAATACTTTTTATTTTAAGTAATTTTTGCTGTCTTCTTGAGCGCCTCGCAAAAGAAGCAACGGTAAGCGTGGACCCGCAATCGAGCATGATTGTCATTGCCACAGGAATCCGGCGGCTGGGTCTTCGAGATTCTGACGTCCTACTAACAATACTCGAATAAATCAGTTTGTAAATAACAATTCAAGACTATTGCTTTTGGATCTCTACTTTACCGAAACAATATTATTTCTGGTGCCAGGCCTATAGGTTTGCCTTTCTAATAGAAAGAGTTGTGTTTTTCATTCGTCCAGCACGAATCAAACCTTTGAATTTGCCAAATGTTGAATTGAGTTGGGCTGATTTAAACCATTTAGCCATGGATGCAAAAAGACTCGACGTTTGAACTAGGTTTTAGTATTCCTTCTCGGTGCCAGGAAATTAGATTTTTCCATTTAAATTTAGTTTTACCGGACATTTTCATCAATTTTGCCGAGTTTTTATTTAGTACTTAAATTAGTTTAGTTTCCGTGCAATAAAATGCATGGTATGTAGAGTTTTTTATTTTTAATAAATTACTTATATAATAGTGGTATCTTATTAATTGTTCATATTTCTCGTCACGGTGAGGAAAAAAAAAAGTTGTAATTGACAATTAATCAAGAGCATTGACTCGTTGAGTAATGTGCCGAAATATATTTTAAACAACATATTTTTTATATCACAAAGCTAATGATTTTAATTTTTAAATTCTCTTAATTTTTTTTTGTCACAAAAGTAGTAATAACGATTTACAATTTGTTTTATACGTAATATGGATCAAGTCATTCTCAAGTAACAACATCAATAAAATATGTAGCAATTTATAGTTTTATATTAATTTTATTTATATTTTAATCAAGAGAATATAGTTTAGAGTTTAGTGAAAATAATATAATTTGATGAAATATAATTTTTACTCAATATAATTATTAGTTTCCTTATTTAGTAAACAAGCTTAATTAATCAAGAACATTTACTAAAAGATTAATTGTTCATATAAGTTAATAAAATAAAATAGTATAATTATTAGTTTACAGAAATGGACTTAATTGTAATAATCTTCCTTATTTAAGAAGATGCTTTTTTAGAGAGAAAATTTTAAATCCACCTATTCTTTTAGTAGATAGATAATGTTAGTTCACTTCTTTATTTAAGAAGATGCTAACATAAAACTTGCTATCAAGAAAATATGTTCTCCCTTATGACATTGATCAAACTGTAAAGTTCACTTGAGAGCCATACCACATTCTCACACGAGAAACTGTATTTGATTAAGAACACGTGGATTCAAAGGCAGTGATTATTGTAACTTCTCCAGATACAATCACGACGTACAGTACAACTGGTTCGTCAAACAATGCCGACATACACAAGAAAGGCTCTACAAACTCACCAATTTAAATTTAAGAATTGACAACAAAAATATGGTCTGCACTTAACCACCTCTCACAAAGAATCAAATATTGAGGTCGTCATAATTTGGAAAATAAAATTAAATGAAGGTATCATTTCTGGTAGCCACCGAACTGATGCTGGCTGCTGGTGAAGCTTGACAAGAAATCGTCTGGAGAAGGTGTTGACGGATTGAGACTGGTTGAACCAAGTCCATATCCCATACCCATTGATGTTCCCATGTAATAGGATGTTGGAGGTCCCTTCGTTCTCTCATCAGTCCCGTCACCCAAACCCCCAACTATCCCTATATCTGCTAAATTCACCTTCTTGGCTGCACAGTCCATCAATTAGGTTGAGCATTAATAATGCAAAAACAATAACTAGAACAATGCTTCAATCCTATAATGATTTGGGCATGGCTAACATGAATCATCATTTAAAACACGTCAAAACAATGAATTAGAATTAAAAAAGGAAAAGGAAAAACATTATAAGAAAATTCAGAAAGTCTTGCAAATTTGCAATGTGCAAAACTTTTCTTAGAAATTGAGTTCAAATCGACCACAAGAGTGGAGTCTAGGGTTAAAACTTGGGTGAAACTCCCAAGACTCCATGAGTCTCAAATTCAAGCCCCACCAGGAGCAATCTTGTGGGGATTTATGGCCTAAGGCTATGCCTTCTAAACTTCGAGCCTCTCACCCTCTTAAAAGGGTGGTTGACCCGGTATACGTGGTTTGCAGGCTACCTCGTACCCCATATACTCGGGGTTTACGCAGTGCGCACCGAAAGTAGCGGTTGCGGATTCCTTCGCCATCCAAAAAAAAAGAGAGAGGAACAAATGACGAATATAATCTTCCTTCCCAAAATAAAGGAGACAAAGCTGCGGAGAATTGAACATACTCGGTATTTTAACTCTCACTCAAATACAACAGCAGAAAGTGAACCACAAATCAATCTCATCTTCAATTAATCAAACATGGGAATTTTTTTTTTCCAAGTGTCTGTAGGAAAGTACAACAGCTTCAGGTAAACATCTGAAATGTATGGTCAAATATAAAACACTTTCTTTAATCCATTTCACCTCTTTCCTATCACCTATAACCCTCAATGGGGTTCACTGAATTTTCAGTTTGGGTTTAAGCAACTTTAAAATGAACCAACATCAAAACACTTGGAAATCATAGTTCATTAAGATATATATGCTTCACATTTCACTCTCAGTCCCCAGACTAACAAAAGATAACAGGAGAGATATCAGACATGACATGTGTTTGATATAGAACAGAGTGATGACTTACGAGCAGAGATATTAAGATCAATCAGTCCACGACTAAGTGAATCGGCCCAAATACCAGACTTGACCTGGAAACCATCCTTCTTTTGAGGGGCCTTTGATTCTTGTGATGATTTATTCGAGTCAATTGTCACATTATTCTTAAAGGTATTATCAGCGGTATCTTGAGATGATTGATCAGTTTGCGAAGTGAATCCTCCAACGAGATCGGACCCATCAAAGTTGTTCAACGGAACAGCAGCAAAAGGGTCCAGAAAAGTCATATCTGATGGCCTAGAATTTTTGGACTTTGTTTCTGGTTGAACGATGAGATCCGGTGCCCCAAAGAAGTCCATTGTTGCAGAAACAGAAGCAAATGATGTAGGATGTGTAGCAAAGAGATCAACGTTCACCTACAAGAGTCCTCAATAAATTTAACAAAGCGTGAGAAATTTGAACAAAAATAACATTCAGAATTCAGCAGTGAAAGAAATGAGAAAATATAGTATTAAGAGGTTAAAGACTAGTACGGTCATTTGGCTCTCTGGATCTTTTATAGCTTCTTGCCTTAAACCATAAGCAACTTAGCAACATGTCAAATAAACGAAACTGGGGCATTTTTCCATAGCCGAGCATCAATTGGATTCTCTCCATGAAAATATTTCACAATTGTAAAAAGCTAAAGTACACAGTACACACTATGGAAAGAAACCAAATATTGTGGAATGTGGATAGCAAAAAAATGAGAGAGTAAAGAAGGGAAAAATTAGAAAGTTATTATATAGCTCACCCTAACAATGAATCAATGTCGGTTCTTTGTTTAAAAGTTTGAGAAACATACGAGGCTAACAATTAGAAACAAACCTCAGCTTGAGCATTTTCTCCTGATACAATTTGGGGAGCAGCTGATACAAAATCTACATCTGCAAATAGATCAACGTCAGATGACTTGTTATCCAAGTCACTGCTTTTTGATGGAGCAGTAGAAGGTGATGTTTCTAAGAGGTCTCCAATTAAACTTTCCCCAAAGAGATCCACTTGTGCAGCAGCTCCAGCAATAGGCTCTGCAAATAAGAAGAGATCAAAGAGTAAGCATATAAAGCAAAATATAGGACTTCATAGGCCAACAAGAACCTCTTTCTGCTTCCACAAGGACAAGTACCAAACTGGCAAGTGTCGGGTAATGATTCCGAACCTATATCTTTAAATGTCATGTTGGACACAGGTATGCCCACAAAATTGAAGAGTCGAAGTAACATTTATAAGTGGTAGCTCAAGCAGCAAAAGTCACTATAAGAAAGAAGTTTACCTTCACAAAGTGCCCATTAATACTAGACCTAGCAAACAAATCATTCGGGCCGAGGACATTTGGGCCGGCTCAATTCGGGTATGCTGCATTTGAGTTTAGTTTGGGTATGTTCCGGCCGTTACAGGTGTGTTATTATTGGTTCGTTTGGAGCGTGATTTACTTCAACGACAATAATGTTTGGGTCCTTTTCGGGTTATTCTGTATGGGTAAATGTCAAATTGGGCCCACTCAGGTCATTGGGGTGGGTTTTGCTTACAAACTTATTCACTGAACAAAGATGTGCCACATACATTTGCACATTGTTGGACAAAATTAACTACATCAATAATCAAATGTAAGCACTTACTAGCTGTGGAAGTTCCCCGGGGGTCAAAATCGTCATCCTCGTCAATCTGACTGTTCATTGCACTTGCACGGGAAACGGAAGCTTTTGAAGAAACTGCTAAAGGCTGCACCTGATCCTTGCTGCACAATAGACAAACAACATCAAAGATAGGCCATCAATATTCTTCACTCAGCCAATTCTCTAGGTTTTCCTCCAGTCCAAATGAAAGAGGATCAAAGAAGTGTGTGCAAATGGGAAATGTCTATGAAGAGAAAAAAGCACAAGTCTAAAACATGGTTGCCTAAGTCTCCGTTCTTCAATTGCTAGCATCCTCTTGCATATGGACTAACGTTAAAAGTAACTAGTAAGTCTTCCAGGGACAAAGAACCTCGATCTACAAAGTACAAACACTCCTTGACAATTTTTTCATTCTGAGATTAAAGAAGTGTTTCATATAGAAGATATGAAAAGACTCTCTTAGAATAAGGAAAAGAAGAATCCTTGTAACTTAATACCCTAATGCATAACCTAGTGCTCGGGATTGATTACATTCAGGGATGTGAGATGTGACAAGAAAGAACAGAGTTCACTACATCTGTTCATAGGACTTCTCAAAAGGAGATCTTCAAAAACGAAAATGATCAATGATTTACCAAACATACCGTGTCTTCCTTTCAGCAGACGCACCTTGATGGGACTTGGGAACAAATTTTTCAAATTTATCTTCCCCAAACTTATCTTCATCTTTTTCACTGTCATATCTGCCACTGAAGCCTCCATACCTATTGTTGCTCTGGGAACTGCCACTGCTGAACGAAGCTGAACTCGACTTATGAGAAATTCCAGTTGATGAAACGCCAACATACCTGTAAAGTGTGAGCACACACATAAATGTCATAAGCATTCTGAAGTACGCACTACAGCAATATTATCTTAAAGTTAAATCACTCACTTCTGACGAGCAGCAGCAGCTTTGTTCCGTACTTCTTGGATTTTATCTTTGTTATTTAGAAGGGCGCCTATATTTTCCGCCTTTTTCCTAACATTAATACCCACGTCCTTCCCATTTGGTTCAACGTATTCAAAACTTGTGAGGGACTATTGAACGCCAGAGGAAGAACAGAAAGAAGTATGAGAAGAAAAAAAAAGGTTTCCATATATGAGCATTCAAGTTAGCAAGACAAAGCCAGCCAAGAAGACCTACGGAGATTTGAAAAGTATGTTCTATGATTTCATCAACAGCTCGCTCAGATCCATTTGCAATGAGATACTCTATGACAGATAATGCCTGTTAAAGAGCCAATACAAAGGAAAAAGATAAGAGGATAACTCAGACACTCAGTAACTCAACATTGGATTACATTAGAATTAGAATAACAGATAAAACCCTGACAGTGGCCTGACATGCTTATAATATTCCAATAAGAACCAAGGGAAAAATTACCTTATAAACATAACGCCAATCCTTGCCAGTTTCACCCAATCTTGTCCAAAGAACATTCATAACCATCTGACATTCAGTGCTGCACAAAACAAAAGCTAAGCAATAAATACCCGAAACCCTCCTATCACCTTGGATACTAAACCAATAAAGTTCAATGTGAGTTACAATTTTTTGGTGGCCTGTGCTATCTCCGCCATTGCACTTCCATGAGGTCCCCAAGGCTCATTATCAGTTGCATCCAGCACCTATCATAAATCACAAAGATCATTTGGCAAGTCTAGAAAAGAGCTCGACGGGACTTGTTGGTTATCTATTTTAGGGAAAGGGGGACATCCCAATTCCCAGAACACTATCTGGATCCTGGAGTATCCGCAGGACCACAGTTAAGAAATACACAATACTCTGTAGCACTAGAAGTCATTAATTACTCTCTTTTGTAAGCTGTGCATTTTTTATGAGATTTTGATCACCGAAGGAGGTCTATCAAACATCACCTTCTGCATTACAGGACAAAAACTCGGGCACCAATCGGAAGAACTTTAACACTATATGAAACAACCAGCCTGATGGACCTTTATTGTTATAAAATGATGATTTCAACCTGAAGGCAAAATCCCATGCTTACGGATCTAAATTGAATGTCCTCAATGATCTAAAATTAGACAATCTAGTACTCCCTCCATCCAATCATCTGTTTACCTTTGATTAATATACCTCTCATAAAAAATAAAAATGGTAAACAATTGACCGGGACGACGGGATTACCTCAAAACAGCTAAGCTTGCACATCACATAAACAAACCCCTTCGTCTATATTGATTAACCAAGAGACTTGGAGAAGAACGCAAATAGGACACAGAGACCTAAGTCAACATGGCTCCCGATTGATAATATTTTTTGCATTCGAAGATCAACTCAGAGGCCTTAATCCACTTAGTAAGGGGGTCACTCAGCTAGTTTAGTTTTTTGACTTACTTTCTTCCTTCCTTCACGCTCTTACCCTTTCCATCATCAGAATGAATTCTTATGATGAGTTGAAACAAAATTGTTTTGGGGAGACCATGAAGAAATAGAAGAAAGGCAATTTCAGGTGACATTTTAGATTCCTAACAAAACAAGAACCTTTCAAAAGTCACGTATCTGTACTTCCTTTACAGGGAACTTGGTTTTATATCTCAAATATATTGTAATAACGTTAGAAAAATCTTGGACAATTGTGTATAACGGACTTACATTGTAAACTACTGAAAGTGAGAGTGAGATTTTCAGAAAGGTATAAGTTGTTAACGTTTCATTTTTAAACTTCAAATTTCTTCTGAGACTAAAATCTTTACTCATTTGGTTGCCATTTCGAAATTCTATAAGTTGACTAACAAGAAACTAATACTCAGAGATCAGTTCTGCACTTCTGCATAAGACGAACCACACAAATCTATAAATTCCTGCCAAGTCACAAAACTACAAGACTTAGTTAGATCAACACTGTCCACTAATTCATCCAAATCCATATTCAACAAATCAATTAAACTAAAACAGCACCCTATTGAGCACGAAATAGCCACCAATTAATCCAAATCCATCGAGTTACGAATTACGCATTTTACTCGATCTTCCTAACACTATAAATCATGATCAAACACAAACATAACAGTAATATGACGACTTCAATTGAGTTGTGAACTCACATTGCTATGATTTAACAGCAACATTAAGCTAGATTCAACAAAAAATAAAACACAAGACAATTAAGGTGAAAAAATACCAACTTTTTGCTCAATTTCAGGAACCTTCAACACCTTCAAATTCACCTCCCTCTTTCTACAATCAAGTTAGTTTCAAACATAAGATAAATCAAAATTACAATCAAATTTGCGAAATTAAGAAGTGATACGAAATCAAACAACAGATTAAGAATGCAATTACATTTCGCGTACAGTTTGATCAAAGACCTTCATGAAATCCATGGCGAACACTGATTATGATCTGGATTAAATTCAAAAAAAAAAAAAAAAAAACCTATGATTAATTCACGCGAATATATGATGCGATAGATCTAAAGGAGATTTAAGATTTGGTAATTTGGTTTCAATCAGCTGAATTTAATTCAATAATAACAACTTTTTCTCATTAAAGTGTATTTACCTTTGATGGGAAGAAAGGGCGGGAGAGAGAAGGGAAAAGAGTGACGAGAGGATGGTGGTTGTAGATACACGGTGCTGATGGGCGTACCCAAATTACGTCGGGTCACTTCGGATCCAATGGATTATTTTGATTCTCTACATATTAGGATCCTCTCCATTTTTTAAAAGAAATGGAGGGTCCATTTCCTAAAAATGGTCTAAATTTCATCTTGGAGCGATATAACTCATCCTAATTTAGCATGAAAAATAAAGATAAAAACAAGTGGAATAAAAACAACAATATAAAATTGTGTCGTGGGTTCTTTTAGGAAATGTCGAGTATTCTTGCTCCTTTTTATTTCAGTCAAATGTATTGTTGTCGGGTGATTTTCAGTATGGGTCACTTGGACAATGGGAGCCTTGGGGTGAATCATTTTGGGTATGTGTTAGACCGCTTTAATTTGTACTATATAATAATTGGACCAATAATGAGCATTTTGCAAAAGTGTTGTTTTAGTAAAGATTGTTTTAAACAACGAGCCATTTATTTAATGTATATAATATTAAGAACGACTTATACGCAATAATCTCGAGTCATTTTGGATTACATTAAAATATTTCAAATGTGGTTAATTACGGGTGAGTGTTTTTGGGCCAAGTCATTCTGGACCGTGCAGTTGCAGGATCACTATGGTTTGAGGCCTACGGACGTAAATTCCATGTCGCAGGGAATTAGTTAAATCAGCGTAGTCTCAACTGGAGACGCCTCAGGCTTTCTTGTTGTGAAGTAGCCCCTGGAATGTTTTAGTTTTTTTCTTCTTTTCTGAAAAATCAAGTTCAAAAGAGATCAGTCATATATACCACAAGAAATATACGAAAGAAAAGTCACATGAAGGAACTTCAATGTGAGCTTTACCTGAGTTTACTCTTTGCTCAAGACTTTGGGCACCTTAATGTATGGTTCATCATAGTTTGGGATAGCAGCAATAATGGCATCTCTGTACATGGGAAAGAAAAGGTGTTTTAAGTTCAGATAGCCAGAACCCAGAAAAGAGACAGAAGAGAGGAAAGCCTTACTTATTTTCAAACTCTCGAGGCACATCTCCTCGTAAATTGTCACCATCAATATCTGTGAATGTAATTAACTTTGTTAGGATGACAAATTAAACATACGATGGCGATTATAACTCTAAGCATCATGACAATTATAATTCAATTTTGTTCCATATACACATCAATGTTATAGGGTTTATGGGTCTTGTAAGCACCAAAATGTTTCTGGACAGTGGCCTCAGATGTCAATATGTCATGGAAAAAAGGCCTACCCTAGTACCACCAAAGAAACTAACACACACCTAAAAGACAAGATTCGGGTTCTAGACGTCATACTTTCTATCAGCTGAAAGTGATTACAGAGTGTTGAGTGTCACAACTCACACGGCTATGTCTGAGTACAATGAAGGTCTGATATAACACAGAAGACCCCTATCTCAACAAGACCATCCTATGATAATAACATCAACTTATTAGTACAATGTTACTAGATGGAAGAGCGAACATGAAACTAGTGCTGTGCAATGTCCATATAACAGCATCTCCGTTTAAACATATACTCCTATCATTTTGCCTGATTCATTTATCAGTATCACCATCTACAACAGAAAGAACGTGGAAAATAAGGATGCATGCACGAAAGATAAGCTACCATGGTCATTGATTTTGAATATTTGATGTCACTGATACAGCGAAAGATATCAACACAAAAACCCTAAAATAGAATGACATGGCTTTAATGTATAGACTCCCAGAGAGTTCAACCAAGCAAAAAACAGCTGATTCGCAATGAACTAAAAGTTCGTGCGTTTGTGCAAAATAGAAGTTTATCATTTTTTACAAAAATTAGATGGGTGAGAATAAGTCAGAAAACAGGCGAGGTACAATTAGAAGGAGAAGCACCTGATCGAATAGCTGGCTCAATACTCTCAAGATCAACGGCTTGAAGTTGTCCGAACCTGAAAAAATGGAACAATATAGATAGTATACAATCAACCAATTTTGTTTTCAGTTAAGACTAAGGCGTTACAACATGCAGCACATCTCATACTAGTCAGCTGAGCTGTAGGTCTCCTAGATTTATAACTGTGAAATGGCATACAAAGACTTCCTCTTCTTCATGGTCCAACAACATTTTTGAGACCCGCCAAAGACAGACGAAATGTTTCATGATATCATCATCGACAACAGATATCTTGAATGATCATAAGAGTTCTACAACCAATAACTACACAGAGTCCCGTTCCTATGTAGGCAGAATATTAACTTGCTCGTAGGAGGCACATGCAAACGAAACAAGGGAAATTGCCTCCTCTCTCTGCGTACAAATCCTTCCATCCAAACAAAGCCTTTGGGAGTAAGCACTGCCATAGGAATTCTAGGTTTGTCTACTCAGTTATAAATTTTGGTGGCTACAGGGCTTAGTTAGTATTGTAACTTGATACATTCATACATTCCTAGTTACAAAACCAACACTATAATAATGACAATTCAATCCAACAAATTCTCCATTGGCTCAAGAAAAACAGCAAAAAGATCAACCACAGACAACTGCTAACAATCCAAATGTAAACAGAATTGATTGCAATATAAATTCAAAACAAAAACCCAACTCAAAGAGTGAATAACATACCAATCAACAACTTGCTGAATTTTAGGACCAAATTCCTCAACCTACATCCATAAAAAAATCAATTAAACCAAAACTCAACTAAAATTTCACGAAAAAAGAGACATGGGTAGTAACAAAACTTGAACAAGATGTAATCTTGTAACATAAAATAACATACTTCCTGAGAAGAGAGAGATATACAGGCAGTTTGAGCTAAACGAGCAACATCAGGAGGATCAAGAGTTGATGATTTAATGGAGTAATTCCTTTGGATTCTTTTCTGAAAGAACGAATTTGGGAATGCTATTGGGATGTCTGTAGTTGTTGACCTGAATGCAAGTAGCATTCTGCTGCTGCTATAAGTTGCCATTTTTCTCGGATTTGTATTTCTCACCTTTCTGCAAATCTTTACGTGATTATCCACAGCCACTGTTACCTATACTGGCTAATTTGATGTTTAACCCTAGCCCGTCTTTGTCCATTCTTCCTGTGGTTTTCATCGACGTCGTTTTCATTCCATGAGACGATAATTTCCCTTGCACAATAACGTAATTTTCTCTCTCTACGCATTTTTCTCTCCAATCCTAGTACAACCAACTAAATTAAAACAAAAAACCAACACCAACAATTAAGAACATCGATTGACATGACGGAATCCGAATCACTGGTACGTAAACAACTTAATCGCATTATTAATTTCGTTATTTTTCTTTTTTTTTCCGAATCGTTTAATCTATTCGTTACTTGAATTATGTCACGTATTGGAGTAAACTTTGCGGATCTTTTTGCGTAAATATGAAATTATACAAGCCATGGACTGAAAATTGAGATTCAACAATCGACCATGGGCCAAACGTTGAGAATCAACGTTCAACCATGGGCCAAACGTTAAATCTCAACGTTCAACAATGGTCAAACGTTAAGTTTGACCACGGTTGGACGAGATTCAACGTCGGTCATGGCTGAACGTTGATTCTCATGGTTCAGTCCATGGTTGAACGTTGGGTGTCAATGTTTGGTGGAACCTCATTGTTTGGCTATGGATTGAATGTTGAGTGTCAACTTTCAGTCAGTGGTCAGACAATTAACGCGTATTCTTTTTCTTCTTTTTAACGTAATTTATTTAGGTTATGTTTAATTTTTATTGTCTAACTATTATTCAAATTGCATGAAACAGATTTCGTGGGAGATTTTTGGCGAGAATTCCTTTGATTACAACCCGTTGTTCGTGACGACTTTAGACTTTGAAACGCGTGATGATGCTTTCAATTGGACTAAATGTATAGCATTCGAGAATGGTTTTGCTTTGGTTAAAGTAAATAACAGGGCAAAAAACAGAAAAGAAAACGGATTGTTGGCAACTTACTTTCAATGTTCAAGACATGGGCTACCCCCGCCAACGAATGATCCCGAAAGGCCAAGGAGGTCGACTAAATATTCATGTCTGTTCCGTATCCGTGCCGTGCAAAATTACGTGGTAAAAAATGATCAAGTGACGGTCGTTTGGAACATTATAACCTCTGAGGATGGTGAACGACACAACTATAATGTAGCAATTTACAAGGACGGAGATCGCCACTTTGCGGGATTGGACGACGAGGAGAATGCCTATGTAAGACAACAAACTATGGTCAGGGTTTTACCAAGGGATATTAAAAATAGTCTTCACTAGAAAACTCCCGAAAAACCTCAACCGTCAAGCACCCAGATCTATAACGAGACAAAAATTAGGCGAGAATTAAGGAGTGAAAGGAACATCGCTCAACATATGTTGGCTCTAGCCGTACAAGCGAACTACGTACATTGGCATGAGAGTAATTCCGAGACACGAGATGTTTCGATGGCACATCTCGATTCCGTGAAGTCGTGTCGGGCTTATCCTTATGTGGTAATCATAGATTCGACGTATAATATCATGGATTCGACGTATAATACCAACACATACAAGAATCCAGTCATTGAGCTTGTTGGTGTCACACCCACTAGGTCTTCGTTCTTAATCGCATGTGAGATGCTTCCTACCGAGTCCGAGGACTCGTACAAGTGGTTGTTGAAGAAGTTAGTTGACATTCTAGATTGCACCAGAGCGTCCCCATCTGTTTTCGTCACCGACCGGGAATTGGGTTTGATCAACGCTATTAAAGCAGTATATCCCGAGGTTGATCATTTGTTATGTCAACGGCATGTGACAAAGCTATCGATGCAAAAGCAATGATGACTTTCTACCACCTTGAGAGTTACAAGATCCATGTCATCACAAATGAAGAATCGGGTTGGAATAGAGTGATCAATGCACTTACCGAGCAAGAGTTTTAGCAAGCTTGGTCAGTTTTCTGTCGTAAGTGGTGTCCTTTGGCCACTTATATCGGGAACGCTTGGGTGAGAACGCGGTGAAGTTTCTATTATGCTATACAAAAGAGTGATTCCATCTTGTTAACACGACAACTTCCCGTGTTGAGTCAGTTCATTCCCTGTTAAAGGCTTGGTTGAAAAGTAGTTATCTGACACTTGATACCATGTGGTCCTGTATCCACTCCATACTCGAATGTCAACATTCGAAAATTAGAAAAAAACTCGAAGATTCAAGGAGTAGACCAAGGATAACATCTAGTATATTATCCTTGTTGCATGGGATCGTGTCCACTAAGACCATAGAGAAAATGGAGAAACAACTTTTGAGAGGACCTGGTTTGGGTGTCGGGTTGGAGGATCGATGTGGTCACGTGCTACGAACAACTCATGGATTATCTTGTGCATGCAACTTGGTTTCTTTGAAGAACAGAGGTATGAGGTCCATCTGGAGGATATTCATGTCTTTTGGAAGACATTGGTATACGACAGTCCTGAACAAATGCCGAAAAATGATAATGATGTCTTTGAGAAACTGGTTGATGGTGTGAGAAACAGAGACCCGGTTTACCGGAGGGCAGTCATAGAAATGTTGTATGATTTCCAACACCCGGAGGACGAAGATATTTTGGCACCCCCTATTAATGAGCATCAGTAAAGGCCGTCCCAAAGGTCCTACATCGAGAAACAAGTCGGGTTTCGAGCATATCCAAAGGAAGATCGGGACACCAAGCACTGACGGTTCAACAAATGGACAACAAAGAGTTGGTGACTTTCCTTCAAGAGTGGCCGGTGCTCCGTTGAAAAGAAAGTACACCATTGGCCTTATATCATCATGGACTAAACGATACGGTATATCATAGAAGCTTTGGGGCCACTTTGACACGTGGGTAGACGTTAAAGATGACGACCATTGTGGATACCGAGTTATATCTCATGCCCAAAGGGGGCAAGAAGGAGACTACATTGTTATGCGGAAATGGTGTGCCCGGGAGATGAAAAGCGACGATCTATATAGATATATGTTCGGAGTTTACCTATCATCGACCACCGGATTGACATGGTATCAGGAGAGTCTTACATAGAAGGAGTTCTTCCACCCGATTAGTTGTGGGGTGGACCATTGGATGTGTGGTTGTAAGTTTCATAAACCCTTTTATTTGACTCATCAAACAACAAAATAAATTAACTCATTAATTTAGGTGGATCTAGTGCATGCATAACAAAATGTAAAGAAAACAT